>JACWST010000148.1:11532-70193 GCA_014850475.1 Cryphonectria naterciae | reverse complement strand
TTTGTTTTTTTTTTTGTTTCTTGTCTCCCCCCTTCTTTTTTCTTCCTCTTCTTTTTTTGTTTTTTTTTTTCTTTGATGTCAGTCCACTCTTTCTTTTTTTTTTTTTTTTTTTTTTATCCAACTTACCTGTCTCTCCTTAAAGGTTTTTCTTATCACTATTCTTTTTTTTGTCTTTCGGTTCGAACAGAAGCTATCGAGATAATGGCTCCATCCTCTTTGAAGAAGATCGGCGCAGCTGTCGCCTGCGCGAGTGCGGTGAGGGCCGCGACAGAAACATACCAGCTCACAGAAGAGTACACGGCCGATAATTTCTTCGACAAGTTCGACTTCTTCGTCAGCACATATACGAGCGACGACTCGTGGGATCTGACGCATGGCTACGTCCAGTACCGCAGCCAGGCTGATGCTGAGTCCTTGGGCCTGATCTCGACGACGTCCGACGGGCAGATATACATCGGCCCCGACGCCAACAGCACGTATGATGCGGACGGAAAAGGTCGTTCGAGTGTGCGCATGACGAGCAAGGCCACGTACAACCAGGGCCTCATGATCGCCAAGTTCTCGCACATGCCGGTGCAGGCCTGTGGTGCCTGGCCTGCCTTCTGGTCCTACGGGAGCCCCTGGCTGACCATGGGCGAGATTGATTATTTTGAAGGATGGGATCTCATGGGCTACAACAGGATGGCCATGCACACCAACGAGACCCTCGCCGGGAGCTGTCTCTTGTCAGAGTCGGGCATCTCGGGCACCGTCCTGACCCAGCAGTGCAACAACGACGACACGGGGACGGGCTGTGGTGTGCAGGACGACTCCGGCGTCTGGGGTTCTGTGACTGGCGCCACTTTTGCCATGCAGTGGACCGACTCGGCCATCAAGATCTGGAGCTGGATCCCTACCTCCGTTCCCTCGGACGTGACGGCTGGCACGCCGGACCCCAGCTCCAGCGCCTGGGGCAACCCGACACTCCTCGTCGAGCAGGACAACTGTGACCTGAGCAAGTCGTTTGCCGACCAGCAGCTCGTCTTCAACATTGACTTCTGTGGCGACACTGCGGGCTCCTCGAGCTTCTGGGACGCCACGTGTTCTGCCTTTGGAGACTCTTGTTCTGCCTATGTTGCCGATAACCCTCTGGCCTTTGCTGAGACTTATTTTATGGTGGAGGGAATTCAGTTCTACGAGCTAGGTGTTGCTGCGGCCACAACGACGGCTGCCGCTTCTTCCACTGTGTCTGTCGCCTCTTCTACTCCCTTAATTTCTGTCTCTATCGCCCTCCCGACCAGCATCGCATCGACTTCATCTTCTGCCTCAACCTCAACCATTGTCGACACCTCTTCTTCTTCTTCTGCTTCTTCCACCGCCGCGGCGCCCGCCACAGCCACAACAAGCACGAGCGAGGCCGGAGGACTCCTGGCCGGTACAGGATCCGTTCTCATCTCCACCCTCGGCTCCACGCCCACCAGTGACGCCGCTGCGGTCATCACCAGCACGTACTCGCACTCCACTGGTTACGTTTATGCCACTTCTGTCTCTACCGACGAGGCTGGTCTCGAGACAACCGTCGTCCTGACCGTCGACACCACCATCTGCCCCATCACAGCCGCTGAGGCTTCGTCCTCATCTGCTGCTGCAGCCTCCAGCAGCAGCGCCGTTGTCGTCGAGGCCCAGACAACTTCTGATGCGTCCTCATCTGAAACTGCGGTTGTCCCTGCTCCTACCACCACGACCAGCCAGCCCGGCGCCGCGGTCACCTCGCACATCACCCAATATCTCACGTCCACCCTGAGCGCAACACACTACACGACCAGCACCATCTTTTCCACGTCGTCGTCCACCATCACCTCGTGCGCCTCCGAGGCCAGCACTGCCTGCAACGTCGGCGACGTGACCACGGTTGTTATTGCAGTCTCGACCACCATCTGCCCTGTCACGGCTACTGAGGGAAGCTCGCCGACCGAGACTGGGGCTGCGTCGAGGTCTACGACGTACTACCTGACCCTGCACTCTACTTTTACCCAGTCTTCCTCGTCTGCTGTCGCCACACACAGCACATCCAAGGCCCTTACCGCGTCCCAAATCCTCACCACCGCGTCCTCCTCCAAGGCCCACAGCCCATCCTCGTCCGCCACCACCAAGAAGACAACCATCCAGTCGTCCTCCTCCTCCGCTACCACCGAGGTCATCTCCGCCACCGACCTAGGCGGCTCCCTCGAGACTGCCACCGCCGCGCCCACGAGCGTCTCCCTGGACTGGCTAACCGAGACCGCAGCCGTTGCCGCGGGAACAGGCTTCTCCAGTGCCGCCAACGCCACCGTGACCGGGGGTGCGAGCACGACAGGGGGTGCGGCGGCTGCGACCAAGACGAGCTCTTGTGCCGGGCTGGACTGTATCGTTGTGAGCAGCTCGGGGGTGAGAACCAACAGCGGCCTGCAGGCCGGTGGAGTTGCGCTGGTCGCTATCGCTGCTGGTTTCATGTTGTTGTAAGAGAGGAGGAAGTGAACCTTTCTCTTTTTAAGGGAACAAAAACAGATTCAAAAAAGAAGGGGGGGAGGCAGGTGAAGTTTTGTTGGGTAATGATGATGTTTGAGATACGTCGTTGATACCATTTTTGGAATATTCCTTGTTTTTTTCTTGGTTATGGACCATAGAGACTTTAGCGCTTGATACCACACCTAGACACACACTTCTTTGTATATATATTTTAGTTTATATAATATCAAAGGTTCTATGGCCTTGGAAATATAAAAAGACTTCACGAGATTGTATGAAAGCGGTGGAGAAGACGTATCATTATAAGATGTTCGCACACAGACCAGTTTCATTTATTCCTGCTCACTTATTATATTATCACAACAGTGCGTCTTGAGATAAGTAGACGTGTCTGATAGGATAGAAAAGAGACATTGCATTCATACTATTATTTCATGAAACCATATTAAAAGAGAGAAAGGAGGGGAAAAGGAAAAGGAAAAGGAAGAAGAGAAGAAGAAAAAAAGTAAAACAAGGAACAAGAGAGTCATACCGCCTAATGAGGGCGTCACTTCAAGGAAAATACCAATTGGGTCTTGCAACCTTGAATCACGTGTTCCTGTCACAAGTATTACCGTCAACCTTCTTCAGTCAATTTGCAGGCTTCATTACAGGCGAAGCGGCAGCTTGAGCTCGCCCGGCACGTTGTATTCGGGCACCTTCATGTCAAGGGCAGAGCCAGAGTATCCCAAGTCCTCGCCGGTGAGGACAGCGCATTTCTCACCAATGAGGAGAGCCGTCGAGTAGGTGTTGCCTGGAAGTAATAAAGTCAGTCATCATCAAAGCCGAGACTTTTGATTGGACAAACAAGGAAGAAAAACGAGAAACCAATCACACTTACAGCCAACATTATCAGGACAGATGGAAAGATCCGCAACCTTCAACCCCTTCACCCCGTGAACATTGAGACGCTCGTCCAGCACTCCATGCTTGACGATACTATTCCCCTCCCGCGGAGCCATCGAGCACGTCCCCAGGCTGTGCCAGGTGCTCTCGACATGCCGTTTCACCCACTCCTCGACGGCGGCGATGTCGCGCGCGCTGTAGGAAAGCTCCTGGCGGACCTCCTTGGCGTGGGAGTTGAGGATGCCCGGTTCGGCCTTGGTCTCGGCCGGGCCTAGGGGCAGCGACCAGCTTCCGTGGCCGATGCCTGCGGAGAGGTTGCCGGGGAGGGCCCAGGCTTTGGTAGTCTCTAGGTCCATGTCGCGGGCGCGGGCTTTGGAGTCGGCGTCGAAGAAGGGGTGCTTTTGTTTTCACAGGTAGTCAGTTTCGAGAGAGTGTGGAGAGGGAGACGGAAGAGGAGGGGGAAAGAAGAGATCAAAATGCAACATACCATGGCCTCAACCTCACCAGCATAAGCATCCATACGACGAGCCGTCTCGCGAGACTTGATATAACCCCATACCATAGGCACCATATCCCGCTCATCATTCATAAACCCGGTATCAAAGTCTGGGGCCGCATAAGGGTCAGGACTCTTGATGTGGGTGAACCCACGGGAGAATGGGTACTCGAGGAAGTGGAACATGGTGAAGAAGTTGCCGGCGGGCATGAGCATGTGGTCACCAAACCAGCCGCTGATGACGCTGTAGTGCATGACGGGCTTGTCGGGCTTGTTCTCAAAGTACGACTTCCAGCCGTCCTTGAAGTGGGGGGTCGGCCAGGACTCGAACTCCTTGAGCTCCTGGGCCGTGGGGCGGATCTTGACGCCGGCCTCGATGCCGTTGGTGGCGAGGGGGCCGGTGCCTTTGAGGTTCCATTCCTCGTAGACGCCTAACCAGATGTTACAAAGGAGATGATTAAGTATGTCAGCATATTGTTGAGTGTGAAGTGGGCTTGGAGGAGGAGGAGGAGGAGGAGGAGGAAAGGGAAGAAGTGGAAATCAGCAAGGCTTACGTCTCTGGGTTTCTGGGTCTCCACGGATAAAGTCGTCGAAACTCTCCGTGCCAGGCTTTGCACGATAGGTAGAAAAGGTCAGGTAGTGGTCTTGGAAGTTAAGACCAACACCAGGAAGGTCGACGATGGGCTCGACGCCCACAGCACGCAGCTTCTCAGGGTCACCAATACCAGACCGCTGCAGGATCAGGGGCGACGACAAGGTCCCGCCAGAAACAATGATCTGCTTCCTCGACTTGAAGATGCGACCCTGCGGCCTTCCCCCGGCCGGCTTGGTAGGCACAGTGCGGACCCCGACAGCGCGCCCGTTCTCGATGATGACCTTGTCGACCTTGGTGTTGCATGACAGGTACAGATTCGAGTGAACAGCCCTGGTGGCGTGGATGTACCCATGGGCACTGTCGCTGCGGCGTCCGGTGTCACGGTTGATCCACTTGAGCCAGTGCTCCGCGCCGTGGCCCGTGACGAGGTCCTGCAGGTCGTCGACAACGGGGATGTCCTGGGTCTGGACGGCACGGAGGAAGTCCTCCTTGATGGGGTACGTGTAATTACCGAACGAGACCTTGATGGGCCCTTCGTAGCCGTGGATGTTCCTGTTGTGGGACGGCCTCTGGTATGTCTCGTGCTTCTTCATGAGCGGGAGAAGTTCCTTGGTGGTCCAGCCCTTGGCCTGGAAGTCGTCATAGTCCGAGGCCGAGGCGCGCGTGTACATCATGAAGTTGATGGAGGAGCCTCCGCCGAGGATGTGGGCGCAGGGCACGACGGCCTTCCTGCCGGCCAGCCATGGGGAGGGGCGAGACTCGTAGAAGGAGGCCGTTTTGGAGTCCAGTTTCATGTTCCGGGGGTAGATGCCGGGACGGTAGACCCATGGGTTGTTGAGGTTGTTCTCACCGGCCTCGATGAGAAGAACCTTGAGATTATGATCTAGGTTGGCCAGTCTGCGGGAAGTGCCAAGTGTTGTTTAGAGACAAGGAGTAATAAAGGAGTTAATATCATACTATATTATTGGAACTTACCGGCCAGCCACCACACATCCGCAGCTCCCACCGCCGCAGACAATGATGTCAAACTCCTCAGGGAGGGTGCTCAAAGGCGGATTCGCAATGAACTCGCCCATGTTTGCTGGCTTGTCTTGCTTGAGTGATACTAACTTTTGAATGTATGGAATCATAAATATAAGATTATCATATGTGGTTGATATTATCACCACCGCTGCTTACAAAGAGAAAAGAGAAAAGAAAAAAGAGGGGGGGGGGGGAGTGAATGGTCCAAGAGGGGGTTGGAAGGCCCCTTTAAGAAGTAATTCAGACTCTGGGCGATCACATTGACGGGAACTCAGTTCTAATGTCCAGCTGCAACTTCGTGAACGATCCCAATGCAGCATCCAACCTACATGAAGTCACAAAGCATCTACCCCTCCATCTCCAAATTAATTCCAAGCCACGATCCCGAGAAACACCCGTTCGTACAGAAATGTAACTCTCTGTGGGTTCTTCTCCTCCTTTTTTGTTCTTTCTTGCGCTTTTCTGTCAGGGGGTTGGACGGGGGCTTTGTACAGGATACATACTTTATGCAGCAGCAAGGTCTTGGTGTGTGTGCCTGCCGTGTGCCTAGACACACTTGGGGCTTGCTGCATTTCCCCTCCTCAAGACCATCTGCGGGCACCAATGATGCTTCAATGTTGGCGAGATCATCTGCATCTTCAGCCCCTGCTCGGAGAGAGGGAAAAAGCAAATACGACTCGTAATATCTTGGGGAGAATAGATTAGGCTTTCTGGATGAGAAATACCCTGCCCTGGCGTCTGAGGCACGCATGGTATTGGCTAAACCTTGTGATGAGCCATGCTGTGAATACATTGATGAGATGAACTAGATAGGTTGACTTATTTTGAACTTGCCGCCTCTTGGAGAGAACGAGGCTTCCGAGTCAAGGTATTATAAATCGTGGAGAAAGAGAGAGAGAGAGACAGAGAGAGGAACACAATGATCTGACATCCGATGCCGAACGTCGGCAACAGAATTGGCCAGTATGCTCTGCTGCTGTCATCATACATACACACATTGATTAGCCCCGGAAACTCGAACCTGCTCCTCCTCCTCCTGCCTCTGCACTGGTGCATCCTAACATGCAGGCAGACGCAAGCGAGTGGTAGGCTATGTGGTCTCTCCACAGTGAGATGTGACGGCGGCACAGGAAAAACGGTCCTCCTCAAAAGAGCTCTTCCTGCATTGACCAATCAGCTTACACGGCTACTGCTCGTCTTACAGTGTGTGTGTGTGTGAGAGAGAGAGAGAGAGAGAGAGAGAGTAGAGAGACCAATTGCGGGGATTGTTCTTCACGCCGGGTTGTTGCAATCACGGATTGGCACATCAGCATCAGCTCGCTTGGCCCAATACGAAGAAAAGGAGGGGGGGGGAGACCGACATGAGGGGAATCACACTTTCGATCGGTGTGAACTCTGGTTCTTCTTTTGCGGGGGCTGACATCTGGGCCCTCATAATTGGTGGTAATCTTGGATGATCAGTCTGCGTGATGAGGGATGCTCCAACTGCCGACGGAATTTATATTCGCCTCTATCAAAAGGGACTGTGGAAGGGACAATAGTTCCCTTTGGTGTCGCACCAAGCGTGTCTCAGATCGAGAAGGAGAAACGTCAGTGGCTTGCTGCAATACGACCCTCTAGAAGGCCTTCAAGAAGGAGATGTAATGCTACATGTATACTTGATAGGCTGTTGGGTATAATATTGCATAGCATTACCGTGTTCTAAATATTATACACCTCCCGAAGTGTCCAAGAAGAGGAGACGTTGAACAGCGAGAGGAGAACACATGGATAGGGGACCCGCTCCAAGACAACATGCCACACCAACAATATCCAATCGATCCTGGTTTAGGATTCAGATGATCTGCACCCCAGATTTCCCCAGAATCTCGATTGCAACGTTTTGAGAAGGATGCGGGCGGGGTCCCCACACTCCCTCCCATCCGATGAGGAGAAATATGCCAATGCTACACGCAATAGTGTCCACACAGCCTTCATAAGTACTCAGCACTTATGCATCCCCGTTGTTAAACCCGACTGATCCGGTCAGAAGGAGGAGGAGGAAAAAGAACGGACTGCTGCAGAGCCAGACCCATGCCAAGATGACCCCTCACGTCGAGAACTTTGGCCAAGTCTAGTATCCAAAAAGGTAATCAGACTTCGGGAATAGAAGGGGAGACACTTCGGAGATGGATGGCGACCAATTTGAGCCGACATTCCGGGGCACACACTGGATCATGCTTGCAACTGTTGTGGCCATCTCCCGCCGCGTCGGGTTTGCGTTGAAGCATATACATGTAGGATTCTAGGAGGAACCAATCAATGTGGAAGAGAACGCTGGAGAGGATTCCACCCCCTCCCTAGATCCAGTCCTGCTGTCTTCTCGCCCTTCCAGCAGCCGAACTGCGATAACCTCCGCGCTTGGCCGTGCCCAAGTTCTCCCTAACAAGCCCGACAAGAAAATGCACACCCACAGCAACCCCATCAACCACCATGACCTCCCTCTCCTTCCCCACCGCCGCCTGACAGACCTCTAGCATCTCCGTCATCCCCGCACAGCCCAGACAGATACAGTCCGCGCCCTTCTCCTCCACCAGCCCCTTCGCAGCCCCCACCAGGCCCGCGTAGACCTCTTCCTTGGGCTTCGACTCCAGCTCCAGCACGTTGATGTTGGAGGCCACACAGCCCGCCGAGAAGTTGCCCAGGCCGTACGTCGTCTTAATCGAATCTGCGTGTAAGACTCTGCTCCTCTGGCTCGTGGTGATCACGCCCAGCCTCTCCCCGCACATGCGGCTTGCGTACAGGGCGGCCTCCATGATGCCTATGGTGGGCTGGGGGAATTCCTCGCGCAGCATGGGGATGAGCGGGTGTGCGGAGAAGCACGCCACCAGGAAGGCGTCGAAGCCGTGAGATGGAGACGAGGATGGGTTCTTGGTGCGTAGTAAGGAGTGGAGGGCCCGGAAGCAGTCTGCAGCCGAGAGGACGGCGTCGGTCCTCCCCTCGATGGCGGACGGGGCTGTGGACGGGGCTGTGAAGCCGTGCACTGTGACGTGTGGTGGGAGGGTGAGGGAGATGCTGCGCAGACAGGCTTCGGTCATGGAGGGGGTGGAGTTGGGATTGATGAGGAGGATGGAGATGGGGCGGGTGTTGTTGCCAGTGACGGAGGGGAGGAGGGTGGTGGTAGAGGAGGGGGAAGACATAGTGTATAGTGCTTGCTGGTGATTTTTCTTTTCGTTTACTGGTGCCCTGGTTACACGATGTTGATTTCTTGGAAGTTATTGTCGGTCATTGTAGGTGCGTGCTGGTAATAAGCTGTTGATAAGGGACCGGTCGAAGCGGATACTCAGCCCGGCACAACGGTGGCCGATCCGGGTGGGACACTCCGGAGCTGAGCCGGTCCAAGCCCGGGGAACCGTTTAGTAGCTTTCATGAAAACCTAGGTACAGCTTTCAATCTTCTTTCCCAAGAGAGAGAGAGAGAGAGAGAGAGAGAGAGAGAGAGAGAGAGGGAAGAGAACTTCACTTCGTCATGATCGATTTCCTTCTGATATTACCGCCGCTACAGGACCTAAATAATAATCAACACACCCTAGCCTTTCATTCTCTCGCATGGTGGTGATGGTGATGGTGCTGATACTGCTGTTGGTGCTGCTGTTGCTGGTGGTGATGATGGTCTGCAGATGACGACGCTTGCTTGTGGTCGTGTGACTGTCCAAGCTGATTGCCGGGCGTGACTTTATAATATGCCCCTCCAAGCTCCTCCAGAATAACGTCGCAGAACCCGAAGAAGGTGTCCCAGATCGATCCGGCCATGGGGACCGTGAGTCAAGGGCGAAACAGGGTTTGAAGTTTTGTTTATCTTCTTTTCTGTCTTCTTTCTTTCTTCTCTTCCCTTTCAAATGAGGTCCTGGGAAAATGTCAAGCCCGCCGATGGTGATGTGGTTGCTGAGTGGCGTTTCGGTTGTCTTGAGAAAGATTCTTTACTAATATAATTATAATCAATCACAACGTGGAATGATTTATCTCGTCGGATGAGCAGACAGTCTCATGTTTGAGGACAATCACCTCATACAAAATGGGGGCGAAAACCTTGGTCAGAATGCCGCAAGATCCGTCCACGCCGACGTGATCATCGCTCAAAATGACGTAAAAAATCTAGTAGAAAGCCACAATGTTTGCCCTCGACAAGCAGCAGGCAGATCGGCGCCGCATCTAGAACCGTCTTTGAAGGGTTGCGCATGCAGCCAAGATCTTGATTTTGGCCGTGAGATTTCTACCGCAATCCTGCCTTGTCACAAACGAATAATCACACAGTGACATCACCATGGGTACCTTTTGAGACAGCACGTTGCCACACGGCCACCCTCCTCGATACAGTTAATGGTTTATCAGACACTGTAGCATCCCGAAAATAGTATATTCTCACTGACGCTGTAACCTATGAGTCTTATCGAAATGAACACGTGGGTGGGGGTTTGTGTTGATGTCCCATTCCATTTTCTGTTGACCTCACAATCATTCTGCTTGGTTGAAGATGTTAATAAGATCATATGATGAATGAAGACCATGAAGGCATGAAGAAGTTTACTCAAGAGAACGATATACTTCTTCGGTCTCAAGCAAATAAGTAGTCATCGATACTGAGGAGTTATCTCGAAAAAATCACAACAACAAAAAAGAAAACCAAATCCTTGAGATATTCGCAACTATGCTTGACATGAGTTTATCTCCAATACTTCCACTCGCCCTCCATCATACCAGCAACTTGTCTTCCCATCTGTCCCGTCAGGATGCTCGACTTGGCCCTCTTCAAAAACTGTCCCTCCGACTTGGAACCAACGAGTCCGCCACCATCTCTGTCCCAGACAAGCTTTCCCCTGAGGAAGACCAGACGAGGCCAGTTGCGGACCTCGATGCCTTCGAACGGCGTATAGTCGATCCTGTGGTGAAGAACTTCGTTCGTGATCCGAAACCTCACCGCCTCCCTCTTGTCGCCGTCTTGCAGGACGACGTGTGGGAATGATAACGATCCTCCTGTCGATGCTCCGGCAGAGGACGTTGTTGTTGTTGTTGTTGTTGTCGTCTCCTCAGGGTACCAGATGACCAAGTCGGCGTCAAACCCAGGCATCAAGCTGCCCTTGCGGTCACCAAGCCCATACAGCTTGGCCGGATTCGTCGCCGTCAGCTCTACAAACCGCGGCAGGGAGATGCGAATCTTGTCGTCGAAGAAGCCCTGCTGCCTGTCAACAGCAGAAGCAGAGGGATCAAAGGTCCGATCAAACAGCAACGGCAGCCTCGTCTCGATGCCCGGCAGCCCGTTGGGCACTTTTCTAAAGTCTGCACGGATCACACCGTGCGCATCGACCGTCGCCGTGTCCATCGCCCGCCCTTTCTTGCCGCACTCGTGGTCGAACGTGGCGGGCGCGTGGTCGGAGCTGATCACCGTGAAGGTCCCGTTGGCGACGCCCCGCCAGATCTCCTCGAGGTCCTTCTCGTCGTGCCGCAGGGGCGGCGCACAGATGTTCTTGGAACCCTCGACGTCCCTCTCGCCCGAGCGGAGGCTCTCGCTGACGAGGTACAGGTAGTGCGGGCACGTCTCGGCGTGGATGGGCAACAGGCGGGCCTGGGCGTCGGCGACGTGTTGGACGGCTCTCGGGGCCGACATGTGCACGAGCAGGACGGGTGCGTCCGTGACCTCGGCCAGGGCGATGGCCCGGTAGGTGGCCTCCGTCTCAGCGATCTGCGGACGGGCGACGGCGTGGAAAAAGGTGCCTGTGTTGCCCGCGGCGGCAAGTCTCTCGGTGATGGCGGCGATCATGTCACTGTTCTCGGCATGGACCATGGTCGTGATGCCCAGGGACCGCGCCCGCATCAAGACGTTGAACAGGTCGGCGTCGCCCAGCTTCATGGGCTCGTAGGTCATGTACAGCTTGACCGAGGTGATGCCCTCGCGGCCCACGAGCAGCGGCAGCTCCTCCTCGAGCACGGTCCGCGTCGGGTTGGTGAGGATGACGTGGAAGCCATAGTCACAGTGGGCATTGCCCGTGGCTTTCCTGTGGTACGCCGCGAGGGCCGGGTAGAGGGAGTCCTCGTGGCGCTTCTGGCTGGCAAAGGCAATGATGGTGGTGTTGCCTCCTGCGAGGGCGCTGCGGGAACCCGTCTCCCATGTGTCACCTGTGGGGGAGTTGTCTTGTTCTATATGGACGTGGGAATCGACGCCGCTGTCTTCGAAGTCAATATATATATATAGAGAGAGAGAGAGAGAGAGAGAGATAAATAGATTCTTTATCTTGAACTGGATGGTATTGTTACAATAATCAAGGAAACAGACCCTGGAGTGATGTAGGCGCCTTCAGCATCGACAATCTGAGTGTTTTCACCTGCTTGTAGCGTACGACCGATACAGTCTATCTTGCCGTCTTTGATACCTATTTCGAGACCGAGTGATAGAACTTCAGTTGCTGTGACCTATCGGAATATTAGCTGGGCTCATCTTGATCTTCCAAATTACTCCTCAGCTCTATGTTTCTCTTATCCAATGGTCATGACGAATTCACCTACAATGCGACCGTTCTTTATAATTGTGTCAAACATATTGAATCTCTTTAGTAGCTCGTTGTATTTCTTTCTCCCTCTCTCTTTCTTTCTGTCTCTTCCTTTTGGAACTAATAATATGAGCTGTGAATAGTGTAACAAAAACACTATACCAAATCTCTTCTGGCGTTCCGTCCAAAAGGTGTTGGTAATATGAAAGCGGCAACAGGACTTATCGCCGGACATTCACCATTTACATTGATTTCAACCAACGTCCCATATTTACTCGAGAGTTCACGATTATGCATAGGCAAGATAAGCATTGCCCTTCCCACTCGGCATCAGAATACCGTATGCTGTTAATTCCGGTAGTGGGGAAGATATTCAATACTGACGTACTTACACAGTCGCAATGGGCCGGCACAAGTCCTCATCGTTCATTGATGTGCCGGCATCACTCCGAGTCTCGGCATCGCGAGCCGGTCTTCTCTGTCACTCTCTCTCACTTTTTTGTTTTGCTTTTGATAAGGGTTTCGGTCCTGCTGAGATGAGAGGAGAGGTTCAAATGAATATACAATGAACACCACATACAATCAGCCTACATGAAAAACAAAATCACGAGAAAATAAATATAAAAACGCATATACAAGAAGTGATCAGAAGAAAAAGAGGCTTCAAAATTCCAAACCACAACCATTATCCTTCACAATGACCACCCCATCCCGCCTCGTCACCGTCGCCGCCGCCCAGATGGGCCCCAACCAGCTCGCCGACACCCGTGAGTCCATCCTCACCCGCATGCTCGCCCTGCTCAACTCGGCCGCCGACCAGGGCGCCCGGCTCGTCGTCTTCCCCGAGCTGGCCCTCACCACCTTCTTCCCGCGCCACCAGATCGACGACCCGGTCAAGAAGGCCGAGTTCTTCGAGCCCGAGTCCCACGCCTCCCCGCACGCGGTCGTGGACTCACCACGGGTGAGAGCCCTGTTTGCGCAGGCTCGGGCGCGCAAGGTGGATGTGCACCTGGGGTATGCGGAACGGTGGACGGATGAGAAGGGGGAGACCAGGGATTACAATAGTGCGCTGTACTATTCGGGGGTGGAAGGGCGGGTCGTGGGCAAGTATCGAAAGGTTCACCTGCCGGGCACGGTGGAGCCCATCGTGGACAAGACGGGCCGTGGCGTCGACCAGCAGCTGGAGAAGAGGTACTTCACCCCAGGCGACCTCGGGTTCCAGGCCTTCCGCGCCCCAGGGCTGGTGGAGGGCGCGCAGCGGGCGGGTGGGTCATTGTTGTCAACCACCACCACCAGCAGCGCACAGGAGGACGGTGCACAGCAGGGCAGAGGCGATCCCATCGTGGGCATGATCATCTGCAACGACCGGCGCTGGGCCGAGGCGTGGCGGTGCTACGGGCTGCAGGGCGTGGAGATCGTGCTGGACGGGTACAACACGACGGCGTATGCAAGGCAGTACGACGGGACGCCCGAGGAGCAGGAGGCCGAGGCGCTGTTCCACCACCGCCTGAGCTGCCAGAGCGGGAGCTACACGAACGCGTGCTTCAGCATCAACGTGGCCAAGTGTGGTGTCGAGGACGGGGGCGCGCTGATCGCTGGGAGCATCATCTACGACCCGAACGGGCACGTCGTGGCCGAGAGCACGACCGAGGGGGACGAGGTGGTGGTGGCGACCATCGATCTGGCCAAGTGCAGGAAGGGCAAGGAGAGGGTGTTTGCGTTTGATAGGCATCGCAGGACGGAGCATTACAAGAGGCTCGTGGAGCAGACTGGGGTGGTCGAGCCACCACTGCTGAGTGGATGAGAGAGAGAAAGAAAGAAAGAAAAAGAAAGAAAAAAAGAGAGAGACAAACAAATAGAAACAAATGGCATCTCTCTATCTGCTGACTTCCTAAGTAGCTTTTGCCATTGATGGATGATGATGGTTCTCTCTCTAATCCCCGGTTTCACCCAACGCCAGCGCTATAAAATGCACATCGAAAGAAGAAAAACAGAGACACTGTACTTGTTGTCGTGGTACGTCATGGTCGGAGGGAGTGTGCCTCCTCCTATGCCACTCGACCACCCATCCCGCTCCTGAAACCTCCCAGGACGGCCCCCCACTGGCTGCCTAGGCTCTTGTCGTTCATTGACTCGGCATGTCGGCCCGTCACCACCCTCCGCATGAGCACCGTGTCCTTTGCATTGTTCAGCCTGCGACCGTTGCCCGTTGTGAGGTAGTCCTGGAACCACTGCTCCTCGGCGCCGTCGAGAGGCAGGCTGACGAGTTCGGTAGCCCTCGCCGCTATGCCAGACCTCGCCCCGCCCAGGACAGACGCGATGAGCTGCTCAAACAACAGATGTCTGGTCGGCTCTGGCTTTGTACGGGAGAAATAGAAGGCCTCCGTCAGGCTCGTCCTCGCCATGGCCTCGAAGAGATGTGACAGGGCGGTAGAGCTGGTCAGGACGGGCTGGACGGCGTGGTAGTACGAGAGGACGAGGCTGTAGTCGTCATCCTTGGCCTTCTGCACAAAGACGGTGATGATGTCGTCTGCGAACTCGGGAACAAGGGAAGGATGTGCGAGGTACTCGAGGGCCACCTGCAGTGCATAGGACGAGGAGGTGTCAGCGGCAGCGCCATCACGAGAGAGAGAGAGGAGGGGAGAATGGACGCACCTGGAACTCCCCACGGTCTAACAACCAGAGACCCTTCATGAACAGCTTGTACTTTTCTGGTACGCCGAACTGGCTCGCGAAATTCTCGGCATGGCTGGCGCGGCTCTGTGAGCTGTCGAGGTCGAGCAGGAGATAGTAGAAGACGGAGAGTTTGTGGTGGACCGCGGATCTGCTGTCGCAAATCTGTTGGTGCAGTTCAAACATGCCCTTCTCGTTTCTGGGCGGATAAGCTTTGGCTATAAAAAAAAAAAACAAAGAGGACAGATGCCTCGGTTAGAGATGCCCAAGACACATTGGGGGGAAGCGAGGACGAGCAACGTACACCTGGTGATGCCCAGAGCCCTCAGGACGCGGTCGATGAAGAGGACGCCATTGAAGCTCTTCCTGACAGTCTCGATGTCGCGTGCCAGGTCTGCATCTGCGTAGGGTGAGCCCCATTCTGGTCTGAAGACCTTGTGGAAGTGGGTATAGTCTTCCATCTGCATTGTGCGTATGGGGTCTGTGTATTGGTGCTTGGACGATGTCGGCGTCTGTTTTGCTTGGCAAGACCAAGAAGAGTTGCTATCGTGAAATTGCTCTGGCCGAGGAACGCTGGGACGGGCCCTCGTCCAGTTCGAGATCGCGATAAGCTTATCGGGGGTGATCGGGGGTGTTAGTGCTGTAGGTGGTCTCTGCGCCTATACACTATCAGATAAGAGCTCCAGCAGCAAGTCAGCCCAGACACACCCGCGCGCACGTTGCATGGCGGAGCTCTCACCCCTCGTCTAGCGCGTGTTTTTGTTTACTACAGTTGAAACCCAGTTTTCGACAGGACGACAGAGCAACCACGCTGCGCAACCACCAACCCAACCCAACCCACCCATCGTCTGCTAAGGAACCACATCTGTCTCTCTTTTTCTCTCTCTCCCTCTTTGCGACCCCTCTTCAGTCTGTCTTCCCTTCTTCTCTCTTGCTCTACGTATCCTTAGCCAACAACACCCATCCCGCACAAGAGCGCGCCCATCATGTCGACGCGACCGACCCGACGAGCTGCGGCAAAGCGAAAACAAATCATCGAGGAGGATTCCGACGACGACATCAACGCCTCTCCCTCACCACCTGCCGCCGAAGAGAGCGAAGATGACTTCACGCCTGTGCCTGCTAAGAGCGCGCCGCGCAGGTCGGTTGGTAGAGCATCTGTTGCCAGGACGAGGCGATCAACCACACAGCAGCCCGCCCAGACCGAGACTCCACCATCCGGATCTTCGACTGGCCGCAGGACAGGTCGCCCAAGAAAGAGCGTCGCAAGAGATTCCGTCGCTGCTGATGCCAGTGCTGACTCCACGCGGCTTGATCCCGACCAGACGACAGTGGCGCCTGCTGCTGCCGCCCCTGCCCCGACGGCACGCAGGCGTGGCCGGCCGCGAAGAAATGTGGTCAAGGAGGAAAGCGTCGAGCCAGAGGCCATCAGTGCGCCCGCTGTGGAGCCCAGCGTCCAGCCTAGCATTGAAGAACAACAGGAGGAGGCGCAGCCCCAGGGACAGGACGAGAATGCCAAGCCAGACAATCCAGCTATGGACATCGACGAGGAGCCGCCTGTGAAGAAAGCACCCGGTCGGAAGCGTAAGAGCGTTCCGCCGCCTGCTCCCCCTCCGGCCGAGGAGTCGTCCACACCCACACCCACGCATGCCACACCTGCTGCTGCGAGGGCCACGCCTGCGCCTGATCTGCAGCCTCCAGCATCGGCGAAACCTATAGTGACGACACCAAGACCGTCCGCAACGCCCGACCCGGACCGCTTCCAGACACCGCTGGCCGACATCACCGAGGCGGTTGGTAATGATCAGCGGCGCGCCATCGAGGACACACTGCTCAACACCGTCAAGCCCATCAAGCCGCTGGATGCCGTCATGGACAAGCCGATGGACATTGTGCTCAAGTCGCGCACCATGGTCATACCCCAGGTGGAGGACACGACCCCAAAGCCGCGTCTCGTCATCACGTACCTGATTCTCACCAATTTCAAGAGCTACGCCGGGCGCCAGGAAGTCGGACCCTTCCACGCGTCCTTCTCGTCTGTCGTGGGTCCCAACGGCTCGGGCAAGTCCAATGTTATCGACTCTCTCCTGTTCGTCTTTGGCTTCCGGGCCAGCAAGATGCGGCAGGGCAAGCTCTCGGCTTTGATACACAACTCCGTCCAGTACCCGAATCTCGACCACTGCGAGGTTGCTGTGCACTTCCACGAGGTTCTAGACCAAGTATGTGCCCCCCCCCCCCCGGGCTACTGCATGAAGCCTCCAGTTTGACTAGTCCGCTGACCTACTTTTCTCTTCTCCTCCCCCCTCTCGTTAGCCCGGTGGCGGACACGAAGTCATCCCCGACTCTGAGCTCTATATCTCGCGTAAGGCCTTCAAGAACAACTCGAGCAGCTACTACATCAACGGCAAGACATCCAACTTCACGACCGTAACTACTCTGTTGAGGGACCGCGGGGTCGACCTCGACCACAAGCGGTTTCTGATTCTCCAGGGCGAGGTCGAGTCCATTGCCCAGATGAAACCCAAGGCGGCCAATGAGCACGATGATGGCCTACTCGAGTACCTCGAGGATATCATCGGCACGTCCAAATACAAGGCACCAATCGAGGAATCCGCTACCGAAGTCGAGACCCTGAACGAGATATGCATGGAGAAGAGCGGCCGTGTCCAGCATGTCGAGAAGGAGAAGAACAGTCTCGAAGACAAGAAGGAAAAGGCACTGGCCTACATTCGCGATGAGAACGAGTTGGTGACGAAGCAGTCTGCTCTCTACCAGCTCTGCATCAGCGAGTGCAACGACAACGTGGTCGTCACGGAGGAGGCCGTCGCGCAGCTGCAGTCGCAGCTGGATGAAGAGCTCGAGAAACACCATGGCAGCGAGGCCATCATCAAGGAGCTGCAGAAGAAGTTCTCCAAGGGCAACAAGGAATATGAGGCACAGGACAAGGAGACACAGGCTCTGCTGAAGGAGATGGCCAAGTTCGAGCAGGAACGCGTCAAATTCGACGAGAAGCGCAAGTTCTTGATGGACAAGCGGAAGAAGCTGGAAAAGACCATCAACAACGCCGAAAAGACGAGCGTCGAGGCCGACGAGACGATCGAACAATGCACCCAAGATATTCAGAGCCGCGCTGAGGAGATTGTCACGCTTGAGCAGCAGATCCGGGAAGAGGAGGCTGAGCTCGCCAACATCCGTGAAGCCCTGAAGGGGAAGACCCAGGCCTTCTCGGACCAGATCGCAGCCAAACAAAAGTCTCTCGAGCCCTGGCAGGACAAGATCAACCAGAAGAAGTCCTCCATTGCCGTTGCCGAGAGTGAGCTGAATATCCTCAAGGAGAAGGCGAATGCTGGCGCCGTTGCCCTCGAAGAGATGGAAAGCAAGATCGCCTCCATCGAGGGACGCCGCAAGGAGAAGGAGCAGGAGCTCAAGGCCTGCCAGCAAGAGAAGGTCGAGCTGGAGGCCGAAGCTAAGGAGGTCGAGTCCGAGATCCAGGACCTCGCCGGCCAAGAGCCCAGGATCCGCTCCAAGGTCTCCAACGCTCGCCAGAAGGCGGATGAGGCCCGGTCCAGCCTGTCGGCCACCCAGACGCAAGGCAATGTTCTCACGGCGCTCATGCGCATGAAGGAGTCTGGCCGTATCGACGGCTTCCATGGCCGCCTCGGAAACCTAGGTGCTATCGACCAAAAGTACGACGTGGCCATCTCCACCGCCTGTGGGGCTCTGGACAACTTTGTCACCGACACTGTCGAGGCCGGTCAGCAGTGCATCGAGTACCTGCGCAAGACGAATATGGGCCGTGGAAACTTCATGTGTCTAGACAAACTGAGGTCCCGGGATCTCTCCGAGATCCAGACACCAGAGAATGCGCCGCGCCTCTTCGATCTCGTCAAGCCAAAGGAGGACAGATTCCGGCCGGCGTTCTATCATGCGCTCCAGGACACCCTGGTCGCTACAGACCTTGCCCAGGCCAACCGTATCGCATATGGCGCCAAGAGATGGCGGGTTGTCACGCTGAATGGGGAGCTCATCGACAAGTCCGGTACCATGTCCGGTGGTGGCAACACGGTCAAGAAGGGCCTGATGTCCTCGAAGCTCGTCGCGGACACCACCAAGGAGCAGGTGCAGAAGCTCGAGGGCGACCGTGACTCCATTGAACAGAAGTTCCAGGAATTCCTAGACTACCAACGTGAGTGCGAGACACGGCTGCGTGACCTCCGGAATCGGATTCCCCAGCTGGAGACCAAGATGCAGAAGATTTCCCTGGAGATCGAGAGCTCTACGAAGAACCTGGCCGATGCCCAACGCCGCATCAAGGAGCTCGGCAAGGAGCACCAGCCGTCTAAGACTGACGACAGCCGGATCGCCGCCCTTGAGAAGGAGATCAAGAGTCTCAACAAGGAGGTCGGAAAGCTGCGCGGCGAGACGGCCACCGTCGAGGAAGAAATCAAGGCGCTCCAGGACAAGATCATGCAAGTGGGTGGTGAAAAGCTTCGTGCGCAGAGGACCAAGGTCGATGGTCTCAAGGCCGAGATTGCATCTCACAACGAGGAGACCTCCAATGCCGAGGTCAAGAAGGCCAAGGCGGAGAAGCAAAAGGTCAAGCTGGCCAAAGACCATGCCAAGGCCACCAAGGAACACGAAGCGGCCGTGCGTGATCTCGAGAAGCTCGAGGACGAGATCCAGAACTCTGGCGACAAGGCCGAGGACTTCAAGACCCGCGTCGAGGAGGCTCAGGAGGGTCTTGCCGTCAAGAAGCAGGAGATCGCCGAGCTCAAGTCTGAGCTGGACGAGAAGACGGCTGAGCTCAATGCCACCCGCGCCATGGAGATCGAGATGCGCAACAAGCTCGAGGAGAACCAGAAGGTGCTCGCCGAGAACCAGAAGAGGGTTCGCGACTGGGAGGAGAAGCTGTCTAAGCTCCGGCTCCAAGATATCGAGGACCTGGAATCTGCCGGCGCGCCCAAGGCCGCAACGAATGGCGAAGCAGAGGCTGCTAATACTGCCGGCCCTGAAGATGGACAAGCTGAGGCCGACGGCGGAGCCGAGGACTCGGACGAGGAGATGACTGATGCCGGTGCCGCGGAGGAGGAGGAGGAGGAGGAGGAGGAGGAACAGCAGCAGCAGGAGGAGGAGCCTGACAATACTATTATCCGAGACCGCAGAACAAAGAAGACGCTGCCCCGGTACAGCAAGGATGAGCTCGAGGACATGAGCAAGGAGAAGCTGAAAGGCGAGATCCTCGCCCTCAAGGAGAAGACTCAGAACGTCAACGTCGACCTCGGCGTCCTTGCCGAGTACCGCCGTCGCGTCGAGGAACACGCCTCTCGGTCATCAGACCTGCAGTCGGCTGTTGCTCAGCGTGATGCCGCCAAGAAGCGTTGTGATGAACTCCGGCGACTACGCCTCGAAGGTTTCATGGAAGGTTTCAGTATGATCTCCCTGCGATTGAAGGAGATGTACCAGATGATCACCATGGGTGGCAACGCAGAGCTTGAGCTTGTCGACTCCCTGGACCCTTTCTCCGAGGGTATCCTCTTCAGCGTCATGCCGCCCAAGAAGTCTTGGAAGAATATCAGCAACCTGTCCGGTGGTGAGAAGACTCTCAGCAGTCTGGCGTTGGTCTTTGCACTGCATCACTACAAGCCGACACCGCTGTATGTGATGGACGAGATCGATGCTGCTCTGGATTTCAGAAACGTAAGTACCACCACACAAACCCCCCCCCCCGGGTTTTCCTACACGACGCCCAAGGTTTTTGATTCCATAGAGGACATGGATATTGACATGATCACATGGCAGGTATCGATTGTCGCCAATTACATCAAGGAGCGCACTAAGAACGCCCAGTTCATCGTCATCTCGCTCCGCAACAACATGTTCGAGCTGGCCGCCCGCCTGGTCGGTGTGTACAAGGTCAGCCACATGACCAAGTCCGTCACGATCGAGAACCAGGACTATGTCATCGGCAGGAGGCCGCAGCCACAACAGCATCAACAGTTGGGCATCGGAGCAACGCAGACTGTCAACTTCACGCTTAGTCAGCCCTGGAGATGAAAAGACGATACTGGACTTGATTGCATTCTGGGCGGTGGACCTGACTGATGATGGTGCTTTGCGTACGGTTGATGACCTTTTGTATTTGGTAAACGTGGTTGCTCTGGGAAGTAAGGGTTTGGATGGGTTTTGGGACTGGTTTTATTGATAATGAAATGACTTCATGCAGTGAACTTTCTCCTTTCTGTATCGCCCATGCACATTTAGAGCTTGGATGAACCATGGTCTGCCTCTCCGTGCTCATAATAGCCAAGTTCCAGAAATTGAGGTTCTGTCGAACCTTATTTGATTGGCACCTTGGTCGACTATGCAAAGAGCTCGATCCTAGAGTCTATGTGAGACATATAAGTACTTAGAAGAAGAACCCACCGGGGTTGGACTCGAGTGTTGCAAGTCACTCTGATAGCACACCAGATCAGCCACCTATCGAATCCAAGCATTCCTCAACAGCATTGTGTCTGCCAGGCCAATATTTCACAGCAATCTCCCGTCAATAGGCGCCGCCACCCTTACACCTGCTGTACCAGATAACTTCATAGACCATCTGATTAGTTTAGTAAGGAAGGAAAAAAAAGGGGGGGGAGACTATCAAATGTAAACAGACTGGTACATGGCAATCTGAGAATTATACAGTGGCTTACTAGGCAAAGCCATCGTCACACCTACTATGACATGTGTGGCTACTCTGTACTGCTGGCTTCGTTTGGGATCGTCCCTGGTTTTTGAAGGTGAGTGAGAGATATATGTACATTGGTCTTTTCACTCGATTCAGTAAGTACACTCTGATTCCACTTGGACCGTTGAAAAGTGTAAAGTTTGCAAGGAGATAGATGGCAGAAACGACCGGCACAATTCCCCCGGAACGGTTACCATGTCAAATAACTTTTTCTCTTCCCCTGATGCTGATCCGGCATGATAGAAGGGCCAGTAAACGTAACGTCTGACCCGATCTGCAAGGTACCGAACCTAATCTCCGCAGAAACGCCCTTTTTTTCGCAGTCAGACCCGAGAGAAACATGCCACAGAGGCCCATCGACTTGCTGATCGACTGTGGATAGGAAACATGTTCATCGAGCAATATGCTTGTCATGGAAGTGGAATCAACTACTGTTTGCAAAAGCATTGTCGTATTTGGCATTGCTAAACAAGCCTCGAACAAGAAGACATGTTGATTTCAACCGGATATCCAAATATGCTTGGCCAGCTATATACCAAAGATATGGCGCAATCGGCCCACATATTGCCACAATATACGCCTTGCCTCTCAGGGGGGCCTGATCCGGACAAGTACTCGGATGTCGGAGCGGGGAGGCTCCAGGGTGAAGGATGGTAAAATGTGATATAGCGGTAAGTAAATACTAAACAGTTAAATAAATATATATTTCTGCCCGACGCGCAGAGCATGGCAACACTCGGTTCTTCTTCGTAGGCTGTCTCTCTCTTTCTCAAGGTTGTCACCAGTTCAAGCCCGCTCGTCCGTCCTTGGCTATGCATCTGTCGTTCATTTCTCTCGCTGCTGCTGCACTGGCAGTGTCGGTTGTGCAGGCCAAACAGCCGAATATCCTGTTCGTACTCACAGATGATCAGGATATCGAGCTGGGGTCACTGGACTATATCGATGCCGTGAGTAATCGCATCTTCGGAGAAGGTAAGATAACACATATCCAGAACCCTCTCGAAGGTGTATTTTGTTTGGAAGTCGAAACCTGTGTTGAAGAGAAAGGAAAATACCAAAATTATCTGACAAGACATCCTCTCAAGGCTTCACATTTAATAATCATTACACAACCGTGGCACTATGCTGTCCGTCACGGGTGGCCCTCCTTCGTGGCCAGCAGGCTCACAACACGAACAACACGTACGTGTCCCTGCCTGGAGGAAGCTTTCAGAAGTTCCAGGCATCAGGAGAGAATGACTACTACCTCCCTCACTACCTCAAGCGTGCTGGCTACAGGTCTGAGTTCATCGGCAAGATCATGAACGGTTATGCCAGCTACAACTGGGACACCCCCCCAGCCGGATGGGATCGTTTTGATGGCATGCTCGACCCGTGGATGTACACTTATAACACGCCCGTCTTCTCTGTGGACGGCGCCACGCCACGGTACTACAACGGGTCGTATCTGCAGGATGTTGTCCACGCCAAGGCTGTCGACCGGGTCCAGAAGTTGATCTCGAACGAGACAGCTACTGGGCAACCATGGTTCCTCATGGTCGCCCCTACTGCTCCTCACGCCACCTTCAACGAGACGGGGGACTGGGCGCCCGTCCCAGCTGCCCGTCACATGGACTTGTTCCCCAACGTGACGGCGCCTCGTACGCCCAACTTCAACCCGGTCGTCCAGAACAAGCCCTCCTGGGTGGGCCAGCTGCCTCTGATGAACGACACCGTGATCAAGGTCGTCGACGAGTACGCGCGTGCCCGCGCCCAGGCGCTGAAATCCGTGGACGAGATGGTGGACCACCTGATGGACATCCTCGAGCAGACCGGTGAGCTGAACAACACGGTCATCATCTTCAGCGCCGACCATGGCTACCATCTCGGGAACCACCGCGTGCCCTGCGGCAAGACCCTGCCGTACAAGGAAGACACCCATGTCCCCTTTGCAATCCGTGGTCCTGGCGTGCCCCAAGGCTTGGACACGGACCTGCCCTCCAACCACATCGACATCGTTCCCACCCTGCTTGATTTCGCCGGGCTGGACGAGTCCGAGTGGCCCAGCTTCCTGGACGGCCGCAGCCTGCTCCCGTACTTCACCGCAGCCGACGCCTCTTCCACCAACAGCTCCGGCACCGACGTCTCGTACGTGGAGACGGTCAACATCGAGTACTGGGGCAAGGGCATCATCGAAGCCACGGGCCTGGGCTACGCCGACACCTTTGTGGGCAACAACACCTACAAGACCGCCAGGGTCATCGCCAAGGACTACACGTACATGTACGCGGTCTGGTGCACGGGCGAGACGGAGCTGTACGACCTCGTGGCCGACCCGTACGAGCTCACCCCGCTGCAGACCAACAGCTCCGCCGACGCGGCGCGGCTGCACACGCGGATGAACGGGCTCATGCTGCTGCTCAAGGCCTGCATCGGCCAGGGGTGCCGCGCCCCCTGGACCGTCCTGCATCCCGACGGCGATGTCAAGTCGCTCGCCGACGCGCTGAACCCCAAGTACGACCTCTTCTACGCCTCGCTGCCCAGCGTGCACTTTGACGTCTGCGCCATGCAGTACAACCTCGCCAACGAGGAGCCTTTCTTCTCGTCCAACTACTCTGTGTCCCTGGAGGAGTTGACCACCCCGCACCAGGACCTGGCTGACTACGGGGTCGGGACGACGCCTGACAGTGCTGATACCATCGGCTGGAATGGGACGTATTTCGGGGCCGTCTATGAGGATCTGGCCACGATCGAGGCGAGGGCGCGGGATCTGACTGCCGCAGAGCTGGATACTGATGTTAGCACAAAGAAGGTCAGGCGGTACACAGATACAACGTAACGAGCTGAAATGTTCAGTACATAAGTAGATAAGATAGTAATAATGTAAATCCTACAAAAGGAGTGCAGACCAGGACACAAGCTATTATTACTGGAAGCCATCCCATGTCCCACCCACGCACTATTCATGCAAAGTTCGACTAATATATATTGGGCCAAGCAACTTGATTATCATGGCGCCTAGAACGAAGGAAGGGTATTAGTAGGGGTGGGTAATTACAGTAGTGCTGACCATGGCAAGGGGGCGGGCGTCCAGGCAGGCAGCCAGCCGCAGGGGCAAGTAAATAGCGAGGCCTCTCGGACTTGGAGGAGACGAGAGAGACGTGTCAGTGTCTCCTTGGATGCTTGTGTAACCGATACCAGTCCTTTGGGGGTTATAAGCTTCTTTACTACTATATATATATATAAGAATATACAGTATTCCTTGCTATCTTTCTGGTCTCTTCTCTTATCATCAAACGATCTTAAGTCGTACCTGTTGGCAATCAAGAACAAAGGGTGAGCGTAACTACTGTATGCACTGCCCACTGGGTGTGCTTCGACAATATGGGCTCGAAGCATTCGAAAGTCCAGCGCCATGAGCGCTACATACCTGTCCAAGGACCTGTCCAAGGGCAACGACAGAACCAAAACCGCCATGGCATTGCGTCAGGTGGACAGGAAGAGTGAGTCCGCATGCGAAATCACCTTTATACAGCTGTACAGGAGTCGTTGTTGATGTAATAGCTCAGCAGACATGGAATCTCAACAACCCTCCAGGCAGGCCCTCCGATGGATATCTGGGACTCGATATCGCCCAAATCTCAACAGGAAATTTTCGATGCCTTGTACGAAAAGACCCCACACTGCTCCCACTGTCGGTCTTGGCTTCCCACGTCCTTCGCAGGCGTGTATTCCGATCCCAGAGATCCAGATTTCGACTGGGACCAGGCCCATCCCAAGGCCGTCTGGACTTTGTCGACGGCCATTGAGGAATTGAATGGGTACTATGTCAAGAACTGCCTGCCCGCCATACGTGCAAGAGTTCCGCAGGATATCGACGGCTCCGCTGCGTTAAGAGACTACCAGGCTGCCATCCATCAACTGAACGAGAGCGCCGACCGACCTCGCTCCCGGAGAGACGCATACTTGGCCAACTTTTGCAACAAATTCCCCGTGTTTCCAGGCGTGCCCTACGTTTACCGCCCCCTATCGCAAGAAGGGGATCCAATCCGTGTCCTCCTCCTCCTGCCCTCCGCACATGAAAAGGACGTGCCTCGAACCCTGCTGCTTCATGTGCCAACCTCGCACCGAGTCCTCAAGCCCCGTTACACTGCTATATCCTACACATGGGACGACCAGCCACGCGACCAGGTCATCTATTGCGACAGCATGGAGATGAAGGTGACGCGCAACTGCCTCGATATCCTCCGATGCCTGCGGAAGAACATGGCCCACGACGACCATCATCTGATCTGGATCGACCAGATCTGTATCGACCAGGAATCTGATGATGACAAGAACCGAAACGTGGCGCGCATGGATACCATCTACGAGAATGCTTCAGGTACCTTTGTCTGGCTCAGCGGGCTCGATGAAGAGACGCAGCGCGCCGTCCTCAAAGAGTATGCGGGGCTCAAAGTCGTGCCCTCACTCTACTTTAGCAGAGCGTGGCACCAGCACTTGAACGGTAATGCTGATTCTCCAACCATGTCTCCTGGTCCTGTCGCCAGCAGCAGCAGCGCCATGAGCGCCCCTAAGAAGAAGAGGGCACAGGTAAAGGTACGTTATAAACCCAGAAGTTGTTGCTCTTTTCTCCCAAAAGGAACGATGCTGATGCAGCCCCCGCGGGTCCGCAGTCAACACAACTCCAGTCACGAATACCCTGGATGGAACGCGTGTGGACAGTTCAAGAACACATCTTGAGCGAGATGATGCACACGAGCGTCATCATCCAGGGACGCGCCATCCCCATGCTCCAGGCCACGAGCGCCCTTCAGTCACAGGGCTTAGTGTCACTCCGCGAATTAGGCGTATGGAGACGCCTTACAGCGGTAGCCTTCGCCCTCAAAGACTCGGAAGCTCCCCGGTTTGAGCTCGTGACAATCCTGAAGGTCTTGATGCGCCGTCGCTGTTCGGACCCGAGAGACAAGCTCTGCGCCCTGTACGGACTGCTCAAGAGGACCTATAAGGATCTCCCCGTCGTCAATGACCTGCCGAAGCCGAATTATAGTATCTCGGTCGCGGCCGCATATACAGAATGGACGCAGTGGGGGTTGGCCACAAAGGGCGGAATGAAGTTGCTGTGTATGGCGCCATTCTCGAAGTCCGAGTCGGAGGCGGTGCCGCCGCGACCCGATCTTCCCAGCTGGGTCCCAGACTATGCCAAACTGACCGAGGTTGGGCGTTTCTACGAAATGTCTCGGTTTCAGGCCAGCGAGTATGCGATGGCCGGGGCACCTCTACGCGAGGCTGGTGGTTCACAAGGAGAAAACGGGAGCGGCAGCGGCGGCGGCAGCAGTAGCCAGAACTTTGCCGTACACGATGGGATGCTGAGGCTGACGGGAAGACAGGTGGGCGCACTCCGCTGTGTTGGCCCCGAGCTTCCAAGGTTCGGCGTGGCGGGGCCTGCTTGGCTCCCGATGCTCGAGGGTCAAAGTTCGGGCCCGGTCGCGCTGACGAGCTTCTTACAACTCTTCTACTCAAGCATGGTCCTTCTCCAGGCCATCGCAGCATTGCTACAGCCCGAAGGTCCCCATGATGCACCTCCAGGCGGCGGCGACGATGACAACAACAGCACGTGGAACATGGACATCGCGTTGAAACTTCTTCATGTAAACTTCATGCTTCATGTTCAGAACGGCAGCTTGCGACAGACGGATATGACCGACAGCGGGTACGACAAGATAAAGTCCATCTCTAGTATGGAGTATCTGAAAGGATACTACGGGATGATCGAGGATATGCCGATCGAGCACAAGGCGCTATGCATTCTCCTCGCTATCATGAAGGAGGCGCCAAGGTTGGGGTTCGATTGGACCGCGGACATGGAGGCAGCAGCGAAGGCCAGGCGGGCCATTCTGGACATGCTCGGGAGGAAAGGCGACCATGAAGCACAGAGCCAAAAGATCTTTGAGTCTTTCAAGGCCAGCATTTCGCAGACAGGCATGGCTACCTGGAGCTGGGTGACAAAAGAAGTGGTAACTGCTGGTAGCTTGATCATGGCGACAGAGGGGCACACTTACTTCCGCGCCGATGGGGGCCTCCTTGGGTTGGGTTTCGGTTCCTTGGAGGTGGGAGACTCCTGTGCGATCGTGAAGGGGCTTGGGCGAGCGCTTATATTACGTCGTACAGGGAAGGGGGACCAAGAGTACAAATTGGTTGGACATGCTTTTATTTATGGGCTTACGAACGAGCAGCTGCTGTTCCAGGACGATGATCGCGATGTAGGCTTTTTTAACATCATCTAGTTGTAATAAGCACTGCAGTAATTAGTTCTTCGAAGGCTCGTAAATCATTCAAAACGTTTTATTCTCATATAAGGTGGAAAGTTTTAGAAGATACTGTAGTATTGTTATAGTAAGCAGTGTAGTAATAGGCTTAGTGGAGAGTAAGTGATTTAGGGTTTAGAAATGCTTTATTATAGTTATAAGATTGTTGGGAAAACATGTGCGAATCCGACCCGTCAGATAGCTATATAGACCTCAGTCATTTCCAGCCAGCTAGGAGTGGCTACTCCTTTCAACTATCGCATAAAACAGCTACTCACATTTTAATAACACACACCTGCAGTCTACGCGGTGTGCTATGACAACACTTGAAGTCCTCGGTGAAACCTTTGCGACTTGGAACTATTGCTCAGCAGCCTGTCGCCGTGACGTCCATTGCCCGGTTCAGGTTCGTGCCCATGTCCATCTTCATGTCCATGTCCACGTTCATTTCCATTTCCATGTCCATAACCATATCCATGTCCATGTCCGTGTCCATATCCGTATCTGTATCTGTATCCACGTCCACATCTTGGTTCATGTTCCGGTCCATATCAATGTCTCCATCAACGTCCACTTCGAGGCGTATGTCCACGTCTGTATCGCGGTCCATGTCAACATCGCCGTCAGTGTCCGCATTCAAGGCTGTGTTGGAATATGGGCAAGGAACATAGGGAGAACAAGAAGGATTGTTGCAAGGCAAGACTTGGAGGATATGTCCACTTGGAGCCGAGTTGGCGATGATTTGGCCCTTGCAGCCTGCGCATTCGAGAAGAAAAGACATATATAAGGGAGGAATAGGCTTGCTCTGGGTCTTCAACAACAGGCTTATAGTGGTAGAAGGGGTTCTTACCTGAAGAGGACTTACTTGGGCAATCGCACAGCGAGCAGCCTAGTCGTTGAGGGTTGAGGGCTCGGGTTCAGTCTGAAGCAACGAGGCATATCATCGATCAGGTATTCAATCCAGATGGCTCCTTTAAGTAGCCACAGCGGTTTAGTCAGTCTGCTTTCAGGACGGGTGTTCGATGCACAATGCCCTTCTTTGCGGCCCCTTTAACAAGCTGATTGAACGGACAAAGCATTTTTTAAAGCCCATTATTACGAAGAATCGGGACTCAATCAAATCTCATTGAACAGTGTTATTATGTTCGTGTTCCCTCATCCCGGATTTTATTGGCACAAAATCCTGTATCTCTCTTTGATTCATCCACAGCACCTCATTATCCATGTATGATGTTCTACATGCCAATCGAGAATAACTTATACTGGGAAGTACTCTGCTCATTCGGCCGACGCTGCTGACGCTCTGGTCTTGAGAAATAGTGATAAGAGCAGTGCAGGCCAGTTACACTCTCTTTCGTGGTCGAAGCAGTGTACATCAAGAGAAACATGCGATCGGAATGGGTCAATAAGTCAATACACAATATGGGCATGATATGATGGTTCTAGCGAACGATGCGACATTATGTAATATTTGTCTTAGATGTTTTTCCTGAAGGTGAGAGAAATGAGACTTTTCTTCCCCTAATTGTAGTAATTAGTCTTCATGTCTTGCACAAGGGCAATCTCAATATATTCACATTACGCAAGACATCATAATGACAATTTGCTGTGCACCAAGCTGATACAATGCCAGAGCACGCTCTCAGAACGCTCCTTGATTCGAACATGTTCAGATCCAGAGAAGGACTTCAAATCATCGGTCTCTCGGTACATACACATTACATGAGGCCTACGCTGGGTTCGAAGGAAGAATTCGAACTTGCCGTAGATCCGGGATAATTACCAAATATGGGGCATACCACAATACTTGATGACCAACAAGCTATCCCTGCTTCGCGGATATATCGTCTTCCGATCTTACTTTGTAAGACAGCCACGTTACGTAGTCACCTCTCAATTGGTGCTCCTTATCTATCTTGCGCTTTCTAATTGGCGTTGTTTGTTCTGGCGTCCTTGATCACATCTTCCCACAACATAAGGACCTCAGCTGCCAGTGACAGGCTTTGGCTACCTCCTCGAAATTATCTTGCGTTCATCTACACAATCCACCAGCGCAGTCCCGGTAATCATGTCTACGATCACTGAACTCCCTGCAGCCTTGACGGCTCCGGTATCTGTTCACAGCGAGTCTGCTAGAACTGAGGGAACACCACCCCAGCCACGACGGCCGACGGAAAACCTCCAAGTCGACGATGTTCAAGATGATAGGCTGCTGTCCGGGGTGGTTACGGCAGAAGATGAAACCAAATATCCAAGTGGGATCCGGTTCTGGATGATTCTGCTCTGCAACGCGCTTGTTCTCTTGTTTCAGGGCTTAGACACCTCCATCGTCTCGACAGCTGTGCCATCCATCACGGACGAATTTCACACTGTACGTGACGTGGGCTGGTACTCCAGCGCATTCAGACTGTGCGCATGCAGCTTCTCCTTCATGTTCGGCAAGATTTATACCCTCTTCCCGCTACGCCCGGTCTTTCTCAGCAGCGTGGCTATCTTTATATGCGGCTCGTTGCTCAGCGCCACGGCACAGTCCTCTGTGGCCTTTGTCATCAGCCGTGCTATCTGCGGTCTCGGTGGTACGGGAGCTATACAAGGTTGCTTCTACATGCTCACGCATGTTGTTCCATTCAGGAAGAGACCTTTTGTGGCAGGGGCACTGGGAGGCATTGAGGGCGTCGCTGACATTGCTGCTCCTTCGTGAGTGATTGCCCTTTCACCTATAGCAACTTGCCGTTTCTTCTTCTGGGAAAGGATGCTAACGACAAGTAGTATCGGAGGTTTTATCATAGGCAAACTGTCGTGGAGATGGTGTTTCTGGATCAACGTCCCGACCGGAGTTATCAGTTTCATCATCATCGCCTTCGCATTGCAGATCGACCAGAGCGACCAGCCGAAGATGCCTTTCTGGCAGAAGATAGTCGAGCTCGACCTGCTGGGGAACGCACTCTTCGTTCCCTCCCTTACGTGTCTCTTCCTGGCTTTATCCTGGGCCGGCACCACCTACGCCTGGCACAGCGGAATAGTCGTGAGCCTGTTTGTAGTCTTCGCCGTCCTGCTTGTCCTGTTCGGCTACGACCAATACCGTCGCGGTGACAAGGCCACACTGCCACCTCGTATCTTGTCCAACCGATCTGTGCTCGCCGGATTTATCTTTTCGTCCTGCACAAATGCCACCATCAATGTTATACTATATTATCTCCCAACATACTATCAAACAGTAAGGGAGTACACGGCCACCAAGTCCGGCTACATGATGATCCCATGCCTGATCGGCATGCTGGTGGCAATGGTATTGCATGGTGCCGCGGTCAGCTCTATTGGCTACTACACACCCTTTATGCTGTTTGCGTCACCCATGATGCCGATCTTCGCAGGTCTCTTGACTACATTCACCACAACGACGAGCGCCGGAAAGATGCTTGGGTACACAGCCTGTATGGGCTTTGCGTCCGGCATCGGGTTTCAGGCTCCTCAGAGTGCAGTGCAGACGGTTTTACCAGCGAAGGATGCCTCCCTGGGACTGTCCGTGATCATTTTTGCCCAGCAATTCGGCCCCGCGGTCTTCACTGCCGCAGCGCAGTCTATCTTTCTAAACCGGCTCAGCACGAACTTGAGGGTACTGGTACCGGGTCTCAGCCCCGAGGCTGTGAACAACATGGGACTCACTGACATTAAGGACCTGGTCGGCCAGGCCAACCTTGAGCGGGCGCTGGGCATCTTCGACACGAGCTTGATGCAGACGTGGTACTTGGCCGTGGGTTTGGCAAGTGCAACAATGTTGGGCAGTATTGCGATGGAGTGGAGGTCTGTAAAAGACAAGAAGAGGGACTGATTCTAACACCAATAGTCCTTATCCAAAATTGTTAATTAATTGCTCAGTATAATCCAGTCTGTCGGTATTCAATTCTATCTTTCTATGATAAGCAACGAAAATTGCCCCTTCCTCTGCATGCTTCTATTACTTATAACTTGGCCATCACAGCCGTGTCGAACTGAGCGTTATGAGAGGCATTGGTCTTGGCCTGGAGAGGAAGCACCTCATCTATAACGTCCTCGAGCCGCAGCACAGCCTCATCGCAGATTTGATGGTGGAACATGACCCTCTTGCCATCTAGAAGAATGCCATGTCGTTTCCCAAGTGCATTCCACTCGGGTTCCTTCACTCCGAGTGCTTTGAGGTCCACCCACACAATATTAGTCTCAACTGGCCGGAGCAAGCGGCCGCCCCTCTGTGTCCAGGTGTCCCCAATGAACCTAGCAATGTCGTGACTTCTAGCAAGGGCTCCGACTGTATCGAATTCTCCCAGGCCAAAGTTCTCCACGACCGCCTGTCGCGCGGCAGCGACCAGGACGCCAGCCTGCCGCATGCCGCCGCCCAGTCCCTTGCGTGTTCGCTTCAGCCTCCGGATATCATCTTTCGATCCGAGGACCATAGCTCCCATAGGCGCACCGAGGTTCTTGCTGAAGTCAAGCGTGACGAGGTCAGCACACTGTGCAAACTCGCGCAGCGAGCCTCCACCAGCAGCGACGGCCTCGAACAGTCGCGCACCGTCCATGTGCACTCCGATTTGGTTTGCTTCCGCCCCTGTTATGGCCATGGTTATTAGTCGTTTATTCTTATAGAGGCAAGATCTTCTCGTAAAAGCCTGGGTTTACTAGGAGGCAAGAAACGGGAAGATACTAACAGGTCTTGAGACGCCGGAGCTCTTCAAGTGGGATGACTGTGCCCGCCGTCGTATTCTCAAGGCTCACCACGCGTGTAGGTGTCTTGTGTACATCATACGCGAGCACTGCGTGCTTCTTCGCGTCCTCGACCGTCAGGTGTCTACCATTGAGAGGGCGTATGGGCTGGATCATGGCACCGTTGATGAAGGCCGCACCACCCGCCTCCCAATGAATGATGTCTGCGAGATGTCTCGATAGTCAGAACGGTAACAGACTCATCAAGAACCAACTTCTCTTTGGACTATTGGCACGCGAGATAAAGGCTCAGGGACAGAAGAACTCACGAGACTGAGCGTCTGTCAGGATGGCATATGGCGGTGCTTCTTTCAGCAGGGTGCGAAGAGAAAGCTGGTTGGCCATGGTGCCGCTGATCACAAAGGCACCAGCTTCCTTGCCGCAAATGGTAGCCATTTCCTGCTCAAACGCTGATGTAGTTCGGTCTTCGCCGTAGACATCGTCGTTGAGGGTGGTGCGTTTGATGGCATCAAACATGCTGAGAGAGGGTGTGGTTATCACATCGCCTTTGATAAAAGTTAGAACAAGACCTCAAGTAATTTGTGCTCTACAATATGTCCCCTATCTCAATACACCGACACTCTACTCTTGCCATCCGCTCTCTCGCCTTTTCTTTTTTGGCTATCTATGGAGGAAAGTTATGAATGACGATAGTAGATGACTTTGGACTTACTTCTGAAATCGAATGCAGCACCTGTGAGTTCAGGTTGACCCCAGTACTCAGTCAAGTTGTCGTTGTGTGCGGCCATGTTGAGGATGAGGCAAAGAAGTCTTGCTAGCTGTAGAAGTAAAATAGAATAGTAACTTTATGAAGAAGGAAGTCTGTAAAGATAGTGAGACTGGCGACTTAACTCTACCAAGACCGTATGGTGAAGACATTGCCTTGGTATTTAAACCTCGGCGGGAGTATCATATTGGCTTGCTGCCTCGTTACAAGAACCACCTGCCGAATCCGCCAGGAGCCTCACTCGCCCGCCACTCTCAAGTCACCGTTGTACAACTCTGCTTGATAGTTACTTTGTGATGCATGATGCCATGACACACTCACACATTCCTCTACTCCGCTGTTTCCTGGCAGGGATAACAAAGACGGTACTTTATGCCGTGATGAAGCGAATGGCAAAATTTTGTCACAACAGTACGCAAACTTTGTCGATCGAGCCAAGCCCGCATGACGAATCAAATCTTCCCAACAGAACATTCGTGATGAGGAAGGATTCGAGCCTACAAGGGTTCAGAATTTCGAGCTACTAATGGTTTTTTGTTCTCGTGGTTACGAGGCTGAGTAAGGCGGCCATGGTTTTCGTCTAAGCTATCTTCGTCATATACGCCCGTAGTTGTGTCTTATGGTTCAGACCTTGCTAAGCAGCACAGTCCACTAGCTGTGGCTACTTTACAGGGGGACGAAGGGGGGGGGAGGGATGAGCGTCACCCTGCTTGAGCACATTCCATCTCTCGTCTTCTCACTTTTTGTCAGGTTTTGTTGTTTTGTTGCTCAAGTACCTGTGGGTCGTGGAGGGGGAAGTTCCATGAACCCCGATGGAGGTGTTGTAAAAAAAAAAAAAACCCTGAACAACGTTGTACGGCCGATGGTAAGTAATCCAGGTTGACGAAATGGTGGGATTCACATGCAGATTTTTCTAGTTTCTGTTGTGTAATGTAATGCCAGCAGTGCTACGTTCTCCTCACAAAATCCCAAAAGAAAAGACATTGCATATGCATGCATATTGCAAGGTCTATGACCCCCCCCCCCCGGACCAATTGTTTCAGTAGAGCCAACATGTGTTTAAAGGATGACTTAAAAACCTGGCCAGACCCACAAAACCTTTTTGGTACTTCTGACTTCTAACTTGTGTGGGTTATATTCTAGATTTTGTTCAGAAATTCTTTCCGTCACGTCCTCAACCTCACCATCGATGGATCCAGGATCGACGGAGCGGCAATTCTCGTAGGCTAGGGGCTTTGTTCGCGTCGTATGAGTTTTCTTGCGCTTCCGTCAGACTCACCGACATGTCGCCATCTAGAGGATCTGAAGATTTGGTCTAGACCACTAGTCACCTCGAAGGGATCCTGAAATGTTGCTTCACGGACTACCCAAACAGGGCAGCTCATCGTGATCCTTCAATGGAGCATACGAGGAATCACACTGACTCGGCTCTGGTACGTTTGTAATAGCCGAGACGTTAGAGAATACAACTTCGTAATAGCTGACAAGATCAGGTCCGCCGTATGCCGGTTTGAAAGAGTTTTTCTGATCATGGGATGGGATGACTCAATGCAAAGTCTGGGCAGTGGAACTCGCAAACGATGGCCAGGCAGTATAACTACCTTGATGAGATGGGGTGGTGGTGGGTTGGGATACAACAAGGCTATCAGTTGTTGTATTGCAATAACCACGGTTCAGAAGGTCTGGGATCCTGCACCACTCTCACGTCCTCATCAGATTCACCATGGATCAAAGAAAGCCTTTGGACACGAGTCTACCGACTGCGGTAGACCTGATCACTGAGCTGGGCTCAGGTTCTGAAGATGATGTCTCCGAGAAGAGCGGAACAACGCTTCGAGATGATGTTGGTGTTCTTGCTTCGTACGGTCTCGAAAGAGAGTCCAACGGAGTGATCAGCTGGGCTCGAGGCAGCAAACACCATCCTCGAAACTGGCCGACGGAGCGTAAGATCTACGACACGGCTTTGATCATTCTACTGGAGCTCTATACGTAAGTATTGTATACCCCGTGATTTCTCAATCCTCTACTGACTCTGAATCTAATCTTCAGGACTGTTATCAGCACTACAGGAGTAAGTTCTGCTCATGATCATACTCCTTAGTAGCTATTAAATTTCATATTAATTCCCAGTCTAGGCAGCTGTTGCTGATATCGCTGGGCCCGAGTATGGGCTGAGCAAGCTCAATGCACTGTTTGCCTTCACATTCATGTGAGTTGTAGTTTCACATTTCATTTATACAAGAATGAGACACTCTGACCCTTTTTTTCATTTTATATTTTCTTTACAGGTATCAGCTAGGTCAAGCAATAGGAGGCTATCTTATACCGCCATTTTCAGAACTCGCAGGGAGACGATATCCCTATCTCGTATCCTCAGCTGCCTTTAGCATTTTCTGCGTTCTGATCCCACTTGGAGGGGTATCGTCGCCGGCCACCATCTTCACCGGTCGTTTCATCACAGGTTTCGCATCGGCCGTACCATCAGTTGTCATCGCTGGCAGTGTTGAAGACCTCTTTGACACTCGGGCTCGGGTGTGGGTGGTCGTGCTCTGGAACGCAGCAACGACCATTGCGCTCTGCCTGGGGCCCATCTATGCCTCATATATCATTGCTGCGCCTCACGCAGGTTGGCGATGGGTATACTACAGCGCTGCCATAGTCACAGGAGTGCTCACCATGGGCCTCTTTGCGGTCAGGGAGAGCCGGCCCAGCGTCCTGCTCGGACGAAGAGTGGCGCTGGTCGCCCAGGAGCAGAAGGGAGCTGTGGAGGATCTGAGGTGGAACAACACTGACTCGACTCCAGGAGGGTGGAGAACGTTTGCGCAGTTGGTGGCTGTGAGGCCGGCGCATATTCTCTTTACGGAGCCGCTTGTGATCATGATTGCTTTCATTTCCGGTATCTCGTGGGGAATTATCTACCTGTTCACGGAATCCACCAGCGGCATCTACCAGTCCATGGGTTTCACCAAGACTACAGCCTCGCTACCATTTATGGCCCTTGCCTGCGGGGTATTTTTGACATTTCTCCCGCGCTTCTGGGATATGAAAGTTGTCCGACGTCGTCACCAGGCCAAAGAGCCCGTGGAGCCGTAAGTTTTCTAATTCATGAGTCTCACAGACAATGACCTGCAAATGCGGAGAAGCTGACATACAACCTTTGCCATCTACACAGGGAAGACAAAATCATGGGCTTTGCCTTCGCAGCCCCAGCCCTTGCCGTCGGGCTCTTCTGGTTCGCGTGGACGGTCCCCCCAGCAGCACCAAGCCTTCCATGGATCGTCCCTACGCTGGCGCTGGTTCCAATCGGGTTTGCCGTCAACGAGATCGCCTACACACTCAGCGGCCTCTTGGCAGACTCCTACCTGCTTTATAGTGCTTCCGCCTTCTCCGGACTGGCCTTTGTCAGAGCCATCATCTCCGGCCTCATGACACTCGTGGCCCAGCCCATGTACGGTAATTTGAGCGCCAACATTGCTGGCTCTATCCTGGCCGGGGTCTCAGTACTTTTCTGCTTGGCGCCCTGGGTATTCCTCCGGTATAGTAAGAGGCTGAGACAGGCAAGTCCGTTTGCCAAGTACAGTGTGGAAATGGATCGTGCTACGTGGGCGCAGGGAGAGGCATGAACACGCCCCCCCTCTCCCTCCCCACAATCATCCAATGCGATGCTGCATAGCACATGAATTTCACCAGGAGTCAGATTTTAGAGTCGTCATACATACTGTGTACTAAGTACATAGTAAGTACATGATAGATGATGGCGTCTTGGGGAGGGATTAGTCGACAAAAATACCGAATTTAAGCAACGAAAAGGTTGATGTAAGGGTGATAGATAAAAAAGTATAGATCTGAATTCTTGCAGATAGCCTCGCCCTGGTTTCCCTATAAGGGTTAGGTCCTGTGCATAATCATTTTATCAACTCGAAAAGCTCAAGTACAACGGCAATACTCCTGCAGTGAGCACTCCCGCTCAGCGGCTGCAGCGCCGAGAATATTGCGCAAAGTGGCTCGTCAACAGCGTGCAGCGCCTCTTCTGCTTTCCCCCCACTTGTTCTGGCTAGTTGTTTACGTGGGTCCTGAGGTCAGCAAAGGGGGGTGAGACAATATTCCTGGCGTATTGTACCAGACTATGTAAGTCCTTTGGAGTGCCAGGAGGTGAACGAGATCCCTGTGGCATTACGTACAAAGTACTGCGTCTTATGGGAGGGTCCTTCAAAGGAACCGTCGTGCAGTAGAGCCATGCAAGTCTTGCAAAATCCTAACTGTTTTGGAACAACCCCGGTCAGAATAACCCTCGCTGCGGCTGCATGGAAAAAACGAGACCCTTCTTTGTAGCGTTTCCGTCTTACCGCACTGATAACCAATGAGACGCATCGGCTCCAATTTATAAGACCGCAGTATCCTTTGCTTTTAAATGCCAATGCACGACAAGACTCTACTATGGCATCTTCTCGCAGAAGTCTTCTCCGAAAGACCAGCCAAGCTACCTGAACGGTGACTGCGCCTCACGACTACTTACTAACTAGTCCCGGTTATTCACCAGGCCAACTTGGAATTTCAAGCTTCCCTCTCACCGGCCAACCCACTCTGGGGTCTCCAGCCATGGGTGACCCAGACGAGATCCACCCCGGTGAGAAGACAGAAGGAGGAGGAGGAGGAAGAGGAAGAGGAGACGGAGGTGGCAAAGGCGACAACGACGTGCATGAGGAGATCGAGTACAGGTATCTTACCTTCTCGACCGACCTGTCGCAAGCAGAGCCAATGCCGTTTTCCCAGAACGACAACAACCAACCACCCGTGCCGCCAAGCCCCCCTCATCTCTCCCGATTTTCCGACCCGCAAGGCTGGTCCCGCACCCGAAAATCCTTTGTGACCTGGCTGTCCTGCCTCTCCACCTTCTTCACGACCTGGACGCCAGGGGCTTACACGGCAGGCTCCCCTCAGTACCAAACCGAGTGGGGCGTCAGCAACCTTGCAGTCTATGGTGGAATCACCGTGTTCACCCTCTGTTTTGCCGTGACGCCCATGGTGCTCGCCTCGCTGTCCGAGATCACTGGTCGGCGCCCACTCTTTGTCACTGCAGGTGTGGTCTTTGCCATCAGCCAGCTGGGGTCAGCCGTGACACAGTCCTTTGCCGGCATGCTGGTCACCAGGGCCCTCGCAGGCATGTCGTGCTCCGTCTTCAGTGCTGTGGTCGGCGGTGTGATTAGTGACATCTATGTCGCCAAGGATCGCAACACCGCCATGGCCATCTTCACGGGTGCTGCACTGGCCGGCACTGGTGTTGGCCCCCTGGTGTCTAGCGTGATCGAACAGCACCTGAGCTGGCGGTGGATCTTCTACCTCCAGACCATCACCTGCTCCCTCATGGTTGCCGCGCTATGCCTGTTCTTCCCTGAGACAAGAGGCAATGTGCTGCTCAGCCGGAAGGCGAGCGTGCTCAACGCCTGGTATGACGCTATTGAGCAGTCACAATCACCCTCGTCTCCTTTTTTCTCTTCTTCTTCTGCGTCTGCGTCTGAGTCATGGACCATCTGCCGATCCAACGACCAAGACAAGACAGGCAGCAGCAGTAACCTCCAACCACAACCACAACCACAACAGATGAGGAGGGTGCGGATCCGATGGAGGGTCAAGGCCGACGAGGATCGAGCCTCCGTCTCCAGTCTCGTCAAGACATCCCTGCTGCGGCCCATCCAGCTTCTGGTGACCGAGAGCGTCGTGTTTTGGTTCTCCATCTGGATGAGCTTTGCCTGGTCGATCCTGTACATGACGTTCGAGATCATCCCGCTGGTTTTTGAGCGCGTCTACGGCTTCTCACCACAGGCGGCTGGCCTCTGCTTCACCCCCGTCATCGTTGCATCCCTGCTCGGGACCGTTGCCGCAGCGTGGCAGGATGGTCTCCTCTTGGTCGATGCAACGTCGTCGGGAGCTCACCTCGGCTGGATCCGCGTGCTACTGCGCGCAGGCGGGGCGGGAGGTGGGCCTGGCGTGGCCTTAACCACCCCAATAACAACGCCACCACCAGAGATCCGGCTGGTGTTTGCCTGTTTCCAGGCCCTCCTCCTCCCCGCGGGGCTATTCTGGCTTGGCGCGACGAGCCGCCCCTCGATCCCGTGGGTGGTCCCTGTGCTCTCCATTGGCAGCACCACGCTTGGCATTTTTACCGTCTACCTTGCCGTCTTCAACTACCTGGCCGACACCTACCACACCTACGCCAGCTCCGCCATCGCCGCCCAGAGTTTCACGCGCAATGTCTTTGCTGCTTGTCTCCCCTTGGCCGTCGAGCCCATGTTTAATACTCTGGGCCCTACAGGTTCTGGTTGTCTGCTTGGCTCCATCGGCCTGGCCTTGGGCGTGGTCCCCTGGGTTTTGGTCTTGTGGGGACCGCGCATCCGCGCCAGAAGCCCGATCCTATCCGCCTTGGCGGCCACTTGAACAAGAACAAGACATAAAAAGCGAGAGAGTAAGAAAAGAGGAGGGGAATGAATGACGAATCCGGGCTTTTCTTTGATCCTCGGTGCTGACTTGGTGTGTGTGGGGACTTATATGTGGCATGGGGGGCGGGGAAAGAAAAAGTCGAAACCCGTTGGTGGAGTCGAAGGATGCCGGGTTTTCCCCAGACCTGTAGTTTTGTTTTGACCAATACATGGTATACTCTACTCTGTATACTATGTATGGTACATACTTAATAACTATTACTTGAGGTGTGATTAAGTGATGAGTCGACTCCACAGAACAAATAGTCCCCCTCAGCCAAGATTTGCTTGAACCTTAGACTATTCAAAGAATGCAACCGCAGCAACCAGACCCAACCAACTTTGTGTCCCCCCTCCCCCTTAAAAGAAGAAAAATACAACCTGCTGTGCCCCATTTTTGCAGAGCCGCAATCCAACATCTCTTCCTAACGGTGGAGAATCTCCAAGCTGAGACGACATTCGTGTTGTGCTCACATGCAAAGTGTCCATGCCTCGTGGACACTCTTTCTTCTGTCGAGACTGGTTCGCTAATTCATTCAATGCGTTGGCAACTGGATCTGCCTGGCTGCACAGAGGCTTGTCTCTCGAGCCCCCGAGCTCAGCACTAGGTAACAATCATGGCCCCTTTGTAAGCTACCGGGTTGCACCATACCTCAAACGATTCCGTCTTGCATGTTGCCTCGGGAAACTTGTATGTCTAGTTCTGTTTCTTTTTGGTCTTAATTTTCCAAGGCAAGCAAGGGTTCTAGAACCATGGTAGTTACTTGACTCTTTTTGGTACTTGGTGCCGATCGATGCGATTGGTGGATTTGCACCTCCGCGAATTTCTCACACGAAATACTCCACGTGTATTCAGCATTTCTTCATAGGATGACACACGGCAGAGTAGACATAGGATTTGTCCATGTCATATACGTACTTTTGGTCTGTATTTTAATAATAGTGGGGGGGGCCTTCAGAGCACGCTGTCCCACATTGTGAATTGCATGGCCACAGATCATATTGGTAGTACTTAGAGGACTATTCCTAAATGAATGACTAATTACAGTGTAGCAACCGTTGAGGCCATGGAATGAATGTCCTGCTACTAGCCAGTGGTCCTCCGCCGGTCCAAATATCGAGACATATCCGTCCTCAATTACTTGGTCTCCTCAGCGCCGTCAACGTAGCTCTTGACAAAGTTGGACCAGGCGGCCGCGTTCCAGTTCTCATCACGCTTAGCATCCTCAGCACCGTCGACATAGCTCTTCACAAAGTTGGACCAAGCTGCGGCGTTCCAGTCCTCATCACGTTTGACCTGTTCGGCACCATCGACATAGCTCTTCACAAAGTTGGACCACGCCGCAGCGTTCCAGTCCTCATCACGTTTGACCTGTTCGGCACCATCGACATAGCTCTTCACAAAGTTGGACCAAGCAGCCGCGTTCCAGTTATCATCACGCTTGGCAGCCTCAGAGCCTTCGAAGTAGCTCTTGATGAAGTTGGACCAGGCAGCGGCGTTCCAGTCCTGGTCGCGCTTGGCAGCTTCTACCGCTCTGTCAGCCACTGGCTAATTATTTCTTCTTGTGGTACGTGATGGTGCTTTGGATTCCTGTAGCTCAGAACTTACCAGGGATGGCAGCGGCCGAGACGGCGAACGTCTGAGCAAGCACAGCAATGACCGTGGAGAACTTCATGATGTTGACTGTGTGTGTGTGTGTGTGTGTGTGTCTTGAGGAGGTAGTAATGCTGACTGTGTATGGAATTATGAGAAGGCTGCCAAGGTTGCTGTCTTTCTTGATCGTAAGTCTACTTGAAATCAGGCCACTCCAGGTTCTTTATATGCTCTTTTCTTTCATGCAGCACGTAATAGTATACGTTCGAAGAAAAGAAAACGGGCACCAGTCTACCACAGGACCAAGTGCCGAGATACTCTAAAAATCCCCATACCCTTACTTGATCTGCAAGAAGACATGCTGACGGTCACACCATTACTCATGAGCAAGGCCTCGAAGGTATCTGCCGCCGATATGTCTCAACAAAACTCGCAGACTCCTGCCTATACGAGATCTTACATGCATAAGCCCTTCCAGTTCTCATGATCTTTTCGCCTCCTGTCCCACCTCAGTCGAGCTCATACTGCAGCGTCTAGGTCGAGATATATGCAATGACCAACAGACATAACGAATCACGCTCTTGCAAATTGAGCCGACATGACTCCTATCTTGCATTTGCAAAAGTTCCCTGACCTGCAACTACTAGGGTAGACTTGATCCCATGATGCTGTTCAGTCTAGGACGTTTGATGATCTACGCACTCACATTGTCGTCGTATATGCCCCGAGGCCAAGGTTCCACTCGTCCGTCAGCTTGGAAATAATATAAGCGGAGTAAATTACGCGATGAGATTCGTCCTACAGTCGTTTCTTGAGTCATATCTTCTATTCCTCCTCATATTTTATGTGTGCAGCTTCGTTCCCCGGCGTCCTGCTCTCTCCCTACATGACCTGCCCCCTTCACAGCAACTCACCCTTACCATCGTCACTGACACACTCCTACTATCCACCATGGCCATCCCCAAGCTCTCTCAGTTTGCCAACGGTCTTCTGTCCCCAAAGGAGAAGATGACCTCTCCCTCATACATGCCCGTCAGTGATGACGGCGGCAAGGAGCAGAGCAGCCAGGATGCCAGCCGCGACGGTTCCAGTGAGCAAGAGTCCTTCCTCCACGATGAGGAATGGAAGCCGCCTGTGAAAAGGTCGTTGCTCAGAAGATACTGGCGCCTCGGGCTCGAGGCCGTGTTGCTTGGCGTCTCGTGTGTGCTGTTCGCGTTGACGGTTTATCATAAGCCCTCACTTCATCAACGGCAGCTGGAGTGCGGCAGGTTGTTGGGCCAGTGGCGTGAGTCTTTTATTATATATATGGTTGCATATAGGAGCTTACTGACGTTGAAATATTGTTAATTTTAGTCCCTGACGCGGAAGAAGGCGTGGAGTATGAAGTTCAAAAATTCAAGGGCACATTCGGCTGGGAGAATGAGTATACAGGCATCGGCCCAGAGACTGACGCAGCCTGGGACAAGATCACAGACGGTAAGTGTCCCTCGCAATACTGAAAGGGGGAAAATTCATAATAAAAGACAACGAACCTTTTCATTTTTCTCCTCTTTATAATGGTCAGGATGACATTGACTGAGTCTTAGGCCCCGCAGGCGGTGCCATCGGCATCACCAAGGAGCAATGGGAGGCGGTGAACGAGTTCCACGATTACCCAGTCCTTCTCGAGAAAGATCACGGCACGGGCCAGTATCTCGCCTCCCTGGACGTCTTCCACCAGCTGCACTGCGTAGATCTTCTCCGCAAGGCCACCCACAGGGAGTATTATGACAAGCACGAGGGCTCGTTCGCTGGGGCGCCCGAGTCTATTGTTCAGGGACACCTGAGCCACTGCGTGGAGATGCTGCGGCAGACGCTCATGTGCCATGGAGACATTAGTCTATTGACCTACAATTGGGTCGAGGGCAGGTCAAGTATGCGGATTTTTCCCCTCCTCTTCAGCTAGACACCCTCTTGTTGCTGTTGATCTCGGACCGATAGCTAACAATGACGCCCTTTTGGTAGTGCCGCATCCCAACTTCAACACGATCCATACCTGCAAGAAGTGGGATACGCTTACCAAGTGGAACGAGGGGCGGGATATCACTATCGAGTGGGAGGATGGTGTAGGTAAAAAGATGCTGAGCCCGCCGTTGAAGCCAGCGGGTGTGAAAGGTATGGCAACACCGCCTTGAATTTGACAATAGAGGCTGTGAGAGAATGATGTGGTGATCCATTACATGGATCGAACGACGAATGTGTATCTATCCACGGCTTCCCCGAAGTACGTGTGGTCATTTTTCCCTGCCCTTCTCTTGCTCTTGCAAGATAGAAGAAAAGGAAAAGAAATAGCGAAACGCAACATGATTGAGGAGATAAAAACATTTTCGTACTGTTTCAGTCATACGACGTTTTCAGTCTTTGGGTCCGTTCTTTTCCTACTTTCTTTGGATTTAGATGATCTCGTCCATACTATACTTGACTCCAAATTTTATGAACAAGGTCACTGGTCGTTGTGAGTAAAACTTCTCATGATACCACTGGTGTTGCCCACACCCATAGCGTATGTAATACCGGGCTTCGGTGCGCATCGTCAATGTGGAGCACGGGAGCGTGCAGCGGTTTCTGTGCGGAGAAACAAAGAACCCTACAGTATACCGTTTCCCGAGACTTGTTTGTCTCATAACTTCATACTTGTTGATTCACATCTGAATGACCCTGAACAACCGTGGATTTGGGGGCCATTATCAAAAGCTCCCGAACCAACACGTTCCGCCATGTCCGATCCACGCGAAGCCCGTCAAACCGAAGTCCTCATATGCGGTTCCGGCTCAGCCGGGTTGATGGCGGCCCTGTGGCTGGCCAAGTATGGTATCCCGTTCCTGATCCTCGAGATGCGCGACGGGCCCCTGGCGGTGGGCAAGGCCGACGGCGTGCAATGCGGAACCGTGGAGATCTTTGAGAGCTTTGGTATCGCAGAGGAGCTGTTGCGGGAGTCGTATCATGTACTGGAGATGGCGTTCTAGGGGCCGAATGGCAACACCGCCCTTAACGCGGATGGGAAGGATAGAGGCGGCGGCATCAAGAGGTCTCATTTTGCGCCTGATCAGGAGCCGGGTTTGAGCCATCAGCCTCATGTGATCCTCAGTCAGGCACGTATCAATGAGCTGGTCACGAACGAGATGCTGCGGTGTGGCGGGACGAATGTCGAGTATGGGTATGAGGTGAAGAGTGTCAGGGTCGATGCCGAGAAAGCGGATAATCCGGATGCATATCCTGTTACTGTGACTGCGAGGAAGGATAGTGTGGAAGTCTTGTTCCATGCCAAGTACGCCTTGGTCAGTTGATGTGTCTGGAGAAACCTTGTTGGAACAGGAGAGGAAGAAGGTGTCGAAGAGAAGGGCTGCTAACACTGCCTGCTCCTCACAGGGCTGCGATGGTGCACATTCGGCAGTCCGAAAATCTCTAGGTTTCAGCATGCTCGGCGATTCGACCAATGCCATCTGGGGCGTCGCCGATGTCTTCCCACGCACCACCTTCCCGGACATCCGCAAGAAGAGCGTCCTTCAGTCCACCTCGGGCACTCTGATGATCATCCCTCGCGAGGGTGATGAAATCTCGAGGTTCTACATTGAATTCCCCCAGGGCACCCTCGCCAGCCAGGTCACCGAAAAGGACCTTCACGACCGCGCGCGGCTCATCTTCAGGCCATATGAGCTGGAGATCGCCGAGACGAATTGGTGGTCTGCGTACGCCATAGGACAGCGGCTGGCTGATCACTTTCACGAGCAGTTCCGGGTCTTCCTGACTGGCAATGCGTGCCACACGCACTCCCCCAAGGCGGGCCAGGGCATGAATCTCAGCCTGCAGGATGGGTACAATATCGGCTGGAAGCTCGGTGCGTATCTCTCAAGCCAGGCCAGCGAGGAGCTGGTGAGGACGTACGTGAGCGAGAGACAGAAGACGGCCGCAGAGCTCATCGACTTTGACCGAAAGTGGACCCAGATCTTCAAGTCAAGCGGCCGTGGAAACGCGGCGGCGGCCGGGCATGATCCCAGCTTTGTGAGAGACGCGTTTGTCAAGGCAGGACGATACACAGCCGGCCAGGCTTACAGGTATGACAAGAAGCTCATCGTCTGGCCTTCTCAGGGCCACAGCACGCAGACGGCGGCAGTGGCAAAGACAAGGCCAGTCAGCAATGCTGAGATGGGACCGCAACTAGTGGTCGGGATGAGGCTGCCCAGCGCACAGGCGGTCAGGTATAGCGACGCAAGGGTTTTCCAGCTGCTCAGCGTGATCAAATCAGACTGTCGATGGAGGATTATCGTATTTGACGGGGATATTCTACAAAAGACGGTACAGAGCCGTCTAGAAGAGGTCGGCAGAAGCCTTGATCTGCTCATCCGAGAGATGACACCCGATGGAGCTGATCCAAACAGTCTGGTTGAGCCCCTGCTGGTCCTCAAAGCAGAGCGCACGAGCATTCAGCTGGCACAGATACCTGAAGTGTTCAAGCCCGTGACTGGGAGGCACGGGATTCGAAGTGAGCGTTTCTGAACCTCGTTCGGTGAGAGTACGAACACTGACTTTCCGTGTTAGGTCTGCACAAGGTCTTTGTCGACGACATGAGTTACAATTCCGGCCATGGGCATGCGTTTGATACTCTTGGTGTCAGTACAAGTGAGACTACGATTGTCGTAGTCCGCCCTGGTCAATGTAAGTATTCAACATTGGCAATACTGTATAGAAGCACTGCATACTAGACTGACGACTTATAATCCAGTCATTTCAATGATTCTCCCAGGAGCAGAAGTTGACGTACTTGGCTCGTTCTTCCGGGGGTTCATGATCAAGCCAACCTCTTCGATAGTATCTTAAGTAACACCGCAATAGATTGGCTCGGAATAGGAAATAGAAATTACAAAGATAATGAAGAGGAGAATTTATATACGATGTTGTAGGTCAAGCTCAAGTCTGAGATAGACTCTCCTATGTTACTCTCTTGTACCCTCGAGACAGATTCTTAGATCAATATATATATACTTGAGTATATACTAGAATCTTTAAACCTATATTTCTATACAGAATATACAGTACTTACAAGAAGTATAGTCCTGGTAGTTCCTCAAGAATATAACTGAAAAAAAAAGAAAAAATTATGTGACAGGTCCTGCCCCTCCCCCGCAATCAGCAATCACTATCAGCAATCTGATGTCCTTATCTTTTAGTGGGGGGGATAGCCCTGCACGCCCGGTAACAAGTGACCTGACGGGGGCCTCTTGGCCCTGTACGTCATCCTCTCACCTGCTACAATAGCACATCATCTCCAACTCTTCAGCAACCTCGAGGCCTAGGGATCCCAGAGCTTCAACCCGCCCGATCGTCAACTGTCGATACCTTTGGACAAGCCCTTGACCCCATCTCCCGAGGTCCACTACCTCCTCATCACCACCATTGTCCCCGCCCCTTCCAAGATGTAAGCCCTCTCCGCCTCTCTCTCTCTCTCTCTCTCTCCCCCTGCAAACCTCAAGACCTGGAAGAAGCTTCCAACATTTTTGGCCTGTGACTAACCTTTGAGAGAGTCCATCCCATCAGGATCGACGCCCCCCTCCGCCTGCGCCGGGCAATCCACGCAAACGACGCACTCCTCGTGAAGCGCATCATCAAGTCCCATCCAAAGCTCCTCCATAACCCAGACACGTCGCCCGAGGGCCTGTCCAACTCGAACCTGCACCTCGCCGCCTCCCTGGGCCACCTGCCCATCGTCAAGCTCCTCATCTCCCTCGGCCACGAGGCCGACCTGCCCGCCCTCAACGATGACTTCCAGACCGCGCTGATGCTCGCCTCCTCCGCGGGCCACACCGAGATCGTCCACTTCCTGAGCCAGCACGACCCCGACTCGATCCTGCGACGCGACATCAGGGGACGGGATGCCATCATGGAGGCGAGCCGCGGCGGGCACGACACCGTGCTGCAGATCCTGCTTACGTACGTCCCGTGCGGGCCCGAGCAGGCCGTCCGGATCAGCGACCTCGAGGGCAATACGGCGCTGCACTTTGCCAGCAGCAACGGCAACCTGCTCGTGCTGCGGACCTTACTGGCCGCAGGCGCCGACGCCGAGAGGAGAAACGTGTGGAGCTGGACCGCCGTTGCCTACAGCGCCACCGTCGAGGCCGAGGTCTACCTGAAGCGGCTTGTTGCTGAGGCTGAAGCTAAGAGAAAGCTCAAGCAGCAAGCCGACGAGCTCAGGAGGAACGAGGTCCTCAAGGGCGGGCTGCGCATCGTGGCAGAGGCCAATGATTGAGACACGGCGAACTACCTACGAGGAAGGGAGACGACATCGGCTGGCCAAAGAAAATCAACAGCCGAAAAGAAAAGAAAAAACCCTCGACATCATTGCGACTTGCATATTGGCTCTTGACGATATTTGTGCCGAGGCCAGCAACCTCGTCTGTCTTTGTCTTTGGCCTCGAATGTCTCAACAAAATAATGTTGAGTTCTTCTCAACTGACGCCCCATGTTCTCTGGGACCTCAATGCGGCAGTTCTTCATCTGCCAATTGCCATCCAGCAGAGAGCATACATGACAGGAGGATCGGGAGGACGATCAAGCAGAGAATGCTGAAGGTGTCGCACACACACAAAGTCGCATAAACGCCAGTCACTGGTGTTCTCTCCATTATGCCGACCGCCGATCGCAACCACAGCCGACGTTCCTTACCGATAGTCCTAGGTGTGGCCGACTGACTGCGAGTGGAAAAGTTCCCCCACACCAAGAAGTTCACGCACATCCACCCACAAGCATATACACAACCAGGCACAAATTGGGGGGGTTATGGGCTTGCCCATCACTTGCCAAACACCGCCTAGACGTGTCATGCTAGTAACGCAGTCTGCATCCAACGTGAGAGCGGGTGCGCCGACTCTTGCTCTGTCCAAACCCAACACGGCCTAGCACACACGGTGAGACCCGGCCATTTTTCTCTCTGTCTCTCTCTTTCTTAGCCCTCGCGGGTTTAGGGGAGACGGCAGAGCTACGATGGGTGGATGGATGGCTAGTGAGTGAGAAATTCTAAGCTGGTTTAGAGGGGGACTGACTTGAGATGGATGGTCTCCCCTGTCGCAGATCGACCCCCCCCCCCTCCCTCCTGTTGTCCCACTCACATGTGGGCGCATTGCGGAAAGATAAGGGGAAGCGAAGGGCAGGGCACGTAAGAAGATAACGACCTTATATTCGAAGGCCCACCTTTAGACACATTTTGCCCCGTGGAAAATCTCCTCCTTTCTTTGGATCTTCACCGCTGACATCTGCATTTTTTTGTTTACTGTTTGGACGTCGTCTTCTCTTCTTCTTTTTGCTATAAACTTGCAAGATACCCTACGATGTGCTGAGGCCTTACCGGTGCGGGAAGCATCGTCAATTCGACTGTTTTTTTGTCTTGGAAGAAAAAGGAAAAAGGGAAGAAGGAAAAAAGAAGAAGAAAAAATTCTCTCATCTCACCCAACGGCGCTCGAGGTAGATCAGCCGCGAATCTCGCGCAACTATCCCCCACCCCGATGGCAGGTGCTGGAGCTTCCCCTGCGATTCTCCAGCAACCACTGTCCGACAATGGTTTGAACGAGTACCAGCCTGGGCTCCAGCCCACGCTCACTCAAGATGATCTAGAGGACCTTCCTGGCACGCGCCGCCTGTTCGACAGCGAGGGGCACATGCTCCTCGTGCCCGGCGGCGACGCGACCTCCCTCAAGAAGCACGGCGACATCGTGCTCATCCCGCAGCCCACCGACTCGCCCAACGACCCCTTGCAGTGGTCTCTTGCCCGCAAGATCTGGCACACCGCCCTCGTGTGCTTCATCACTGCCCTGACCGCGGCCACCTCCAACGATGCCGGGTCCGCAAGCGACGGCTTCAACGAGGAGCTCGGCATAGCCTACTCGTACTTCAACACGGGCGCCGGCGTCTTGTTCATCGGTATTGGCTACTGGACCCTCCTGTCCTCGCCAGCAGTGCATCTCTATGGACGCCGCCTGCTGTACCTCTTCGCCATGGTCCTGGGCCTCGCAGGAAACCTCTGGTTCGGCCTGGCCAAGACTGCCAACGACACCATCTGGAGCCAGCTCTTTGTTGGCGCCAGCGAGTCCGTCGCCGAGGCGCTTGTCCAGCTCAGCCTCATGGACCTGTGGTTTGAGCACCAAGCCGGTGCCGCCATCGGCATCTACGTGCTGGCTACCAGCATCGGTACCTACATGGGCTCGCTGGTCGCGAGCTACATCGCCCAGAGCTACCTCGGCTACCGCTGGGTCGGCTACATGGGCACCGTCTTCTCTGGCGGCACCCTGGTCCTGCTGTATTTCGGCCTCGAGGAGACGGCCTTTGATCGCGCACGGTACACTACTATGCACGGCCTGGGTCTGTCAGACCGTGCTGCCAACAACGCACCCGACGGCAGCCTCGCCGAGAAGAAAGAAATCACAACGACGGGCCAAGGCGTAGCCACGCCGCCGGCCGTCGATGTCGAGCATCGCGGTGGCTTTGCCGCCCCCGAGAAGGCCAAGACGTACTGGCAGCGAATCGCCATCATCACGCCTGCAGGAAACCTGCGCGGCTACGGCTTCCAGCAGTACGGCCGCCGCCTGCTGCACACCCTCAAGGTGTTCACCTTCCCCGCGGTCTGGTACGCCGGCATCCAGTGGGGCGCGCAGAACGCCTGGCTCACCTTCTACCTCACCGTCGAGCAGGACACCTGGTACGGCCCGCCGTGGAACTACACCGACGGCGAGGTGGGCAACATGAACATCCCCACGGTCATCGGCTCCGTCATCGGCTGTTTCCTCGCCGGCTGGGGCAGCGATTGGTTCACGCTGTGGTACACGCGCCGCAGGGGCGGCATCATGGAGGCCGAGAGCAGGCTGTGGCTCATGATCCTGCCCACCCTCTTCTTCCCGACCGGTATGTTCCTGTTCGGCATCGGGTCCGGCGAGGGCTGGGCCTGGCCTGTGCCGTACGTCGGCCTCGGCTTCATCGGATTCGGCTACGGCTGCGCGGGTGATCTGTCCATGGCCTACCTCGTCGATGCTTACCCGGAGATGGTCCTCGAGGGCATGGTGGGTGTCGCTGTCATCAACAACACCATCGGCATGATCTTCAGCTTTGTCACGAGCCCGTGGATGGATGCCGACGGTGTCCTGTACACGTTCGTTGCTGCTGGGGTGCTGGCCTTTGCCGCGCTGGCCCTGAGTCTTCCCATGGCCTGGTGGGGCAAGACGGCGAGAAGGTGGACGAGGGAGAACTATAGGCAGTTTGTGGCGGACCGGGACGGTATGGAGTTGTAGTGGCAGTGGGACGAGAGAGTGCGTGTGTGTGTGTCTGAGAGAGAGAGAGACACATGGCAAAGACAGTGGGTGGGTGGACCTTGGCGAGATGGTGTATTAAGTTGCACACCCAATGAACTGTTGATTGGAAAGCTGGCATACAATACCCAAGGGGGGAAAAGCGAGCAGCACCACCGACGAAGGACACATTTCTCTGTTCATGTTCCCATCAATTTTTTTCTTCATTTCTCCTACATACGAACGAGTTCACGAGCAAAACTATGCCATGTAATTTTTTAAGCAAAATCGATTTCTTGAGGCGGGCCTGGCAAAATTTGTCCTGCTCCCTGTTTCTACTTTGAGAGTCCAAAAAAAAAAGATGGACCCCCCCCCCCACCTTGTCTTTGTTTCTAAACCACGACCTGGCTAGGAGGAGTTATTACGGGCTTGGTCTGCGGGTCACTGGGACCCCGCTTGGGATACTACATACTTGTTCATGCAACCAACGTAGGAATCTTTCGTATCGAGCCACGCGTCTGATCGGTTGCAATACAGGTTTCTAAAAGACATGTCGACATTCCGAGGGATTAACAGTCAGTGCTCTTGGAAAACGTCTTGTGTCTCCCCTATTGCAGTGTTAGATGCGCAGGCTTTTCTTGCCGGTGCTGTTCATTTTTCAAGGAGGAGGTATGTGCACAGATGATTATATCAGGCTTATCATGATGCTTGCTGAAGGGGGCACACTGATGAAATTGGTGTCTCCCACAAGTGGACATTATATATTACAAGGGAGCCACAATGTTGTTGACCTTGACTGGGGCGCGATAAGAGGGTGCATCCAGCCTGGGTGAGCCCTTACTTGACAGGCTGCTCAATTTCTTTTGTTGGCTACTTCTACCCCTTCTGCTTGGCTGTGAGTCGCAGTCATTTTCCAAAATGAGAGCCAACTGGGTCTAACAAACTGGGCTTGGTCTATGTTAAGGGGGCAGATGGTGATTGTACCAGATGGTCGTCTGTCTGTCCTTGACTGTTGCTTGTCACTTGTCTTTTCCGAGTCACAGTGCTAATATGCTGTAGTCAGGCGGGCTGGACACCATCCAGTGACTGATGCACTCCTTAGCCAATGTCCAAAAATTTAGTATGGTTTCATAAGTAATGGGATCAATAGTAAAATCTCTGACTTGGAATTATCCCCCATGATTTGAACAATCACTGAATGATGGGCAAGTTTGTAGCCTTTGGAATGCATTCTGAGGCTGATCATGAGACTCAGTGGCAACACACAGTTCAAGTATTCCGTCTCAATATTTGGTCTCTCTGACAGATCCAAGGTTTCTTCACTCTTCCAATTCGTTGGTATATATTTTGCATGGACAGGACCGTGCTCTCCAGTTGCTCAAGTCACAACAGACTCAGTACTCCATCAGTTAATTTGGGCACACTGTATTCATAGAGGCTGCCCTAAACCTTCTTGCTGTAAAGGAAACAAGTGTTAACTTTGGACACAATGTCAAGGAAGCACAAGTCGTAAGATCAGTGTCTTGCATGCTTCTACCTCTTGAGATCCGTACTGGCTTAGCAAAGAACTTAATAATGAAAACTGACAGCCATTAAGGCGCAGGAAGTCCACAGACGCAAACTACATCACAGCTCACGTGCTTGCTGAGTGCTTGCTGCACACAGGCGGTCCCTTACAGCTCCCAACACATGAAGGCACCGTTCGAGACTTCCAGCTAGGCAAGGCCACTCCCGACAACTGGATCCTTCTGGCTGAATTCTGGAGGATGATCTTCCAGGATTTCAACATTGTTCCTGCTGATGTTGATAAGTGGCGAAGGGATGGGAAATTGGAAGACAACCTCGATGCCGTCCTCATGGGGCGGATAGGTCAAGTTGTCGCCATAGGTAGCAGTGATCTTGAGCAAAGGTTTGCAACTTACAGTGCATTTTTTGAGAACAATAGGCATCTTTTACGGCAGGGTAAGAAGGCAAGGAAAGTTCTTAAGAAGAAACATTGAGATACTGGGCACTGCGCCTTCAAGGAAATGAGGAAAGGTAAGAAGACTGCAGTCATCCAGAGATAGGCAGCATCATCCTACAATAAGATCATCATGGACAGCTTGTGGGTGCACAAACGAGTTTTATATGTAGTTCATCAAATTATATCACGCATGCAATATAGCTTGTGTGTGTGATATCAAACAGGCTTCTGTATCATCTCTTGTTCGAAACAGAACCGCCACAGTCAAGGATGCTTTATGTATCCTCCTCATCAGAGTAACAACTGACTGTCATTGACTAGTGACCGCTCAATTATTTCCTCTCTGGCTCTTACATGGACAATCCATTAAGGCACCTATGACGAATAATTCACTCCGGAATACTTATCAAGTATTGGTGACTGTCATCTCTCATCACGATCGCCTCTACCCATGGAGTCAGAATCGTGACAAAGAATTCATGACCAATGAAATCAGGAAATGGATGATGCTAAAGGCACAGGGACTCATCGTCATTGTACTGAGCACAGCAGTCCCACAGACAGGAGTTCTCTCCATGGAGGCTGTTACCTGTACAGAATTCTCAAATTTTGCACGATTCAGAAACTCAGTGTTGTCAATCAATCGTTGAGGACAAATCCTCTGGCATGCCAACCCACACATAAATATTCAGTGCGTAGAGAGGTACATAAGGGCAGCCCTTCATATGTCAACGCATATCTTTTGAACATATAATCAAGTTCAATCACACCACTTAACAACACAACATTCTTCTTTCCCATCACTAGGGACATACTACAAGAGTATTTCGTCTCCGAGCTTCAGAAAAAGCAGTGTTAAATTGCGTCTTGCCTTCCAGTCCATGTCTTTTCCACAACCCAGCACCGGGTTTGCTCACTATATGCTGTCAGGCCCCTATCCTGGAGGGGCTGTCAAGCTCATCATCGGCCTCTACCTAGAGGTCAATCTCCAGGAAAACAGCTGGTCTTGCTTCATAGTTGCAAGCTTTTACGACCTTTCCAACAGAATCCTCTGGCACAAGGAGGTTTGCCTCCTACTCAGAACCAACTTCGGTCGCAGAGGCTGGAATCCAATGCACGGTTTCGATTCTGGCCCACCCCCTCCTCGCGAACCAATCACTGGTAAGTGTGTGGCTATAGTCATTAATAGCACTAGTACGGGTCTCAAATTGGGAGTCACTCGGGATCATGCCATGAGCATGTTGCTTTCCTGAATCACATCTCAATGCAATGACAAGCAATGTCTCACATTTCAGTCTTCTATCTTCCCTTTGACTATTATATAAACAAATTTGTCTTCCCATAACCCCACCCTCTTTGCTCACCACTATCTGGACAGACACACAATTTAGTCCTGACCAGGACTTCCGAAACTTGAGCCTTCAAGAACATCCTCAAGACAACACCAACTCTAGACAAGATCCCCAGCCTCCCCCAGTCGCACCAAGCTCAGCATCAAGGCCTACTTCCTCCTGGCATCTGGCTCAACAACCACAAACAAACAATTGGAATCATCAAGCAGCCCAGGCCTACATTCCGGCTCCTGGACGCCCACTTGTCGGTCAGTACGGTCCTTGGGCTCCGTATTCTCCCAATACCTATACAACTTGGTACTAGCTGTATAGCTGGTTTGTGGTTTCACAAACCACGCTCAGAGCCTTGATTCAATTAATGACTAACCTTTTTTACACAATAGCCACATTTTCGATGGCGTATCCCCGCGGTGGTCAGAACCCAGCTTGGGGTCGCGATACTGGCCCCCCTCCCCCGACCAACCGACAAGCCTACGGTGGTTACTCATTCCCCCACCCTAACGGTGCTACTCAATACTATCCTCCTATGCAATATCCTTCCTACTGGGGCTACGGTAACCAACCTTGGCCGTACCCGGCGATGGATGCTGCCCACCAACCTCTGGCACCGGCCAGCGTGCAGCAACCGGTTGCCTTCGCTAACACGGCTAGCATGGCGACGGGGCAGCCCGTCATCGACTCCTCCCTGCCAGCGGTGAACATGACCAACTCGACCGGTGGTGTGGGCTGTGAGCCCGGGTACAACTACTTCTTCCCCTCTGAGCACACCAAGATCCATGTCTTCCGCACCGGCGACACGGCCCCCTGGAACCTGCCCCCGCATTTCGTCGCGCCGTTTCATACGGTGCATGTGCCTACCAACACCACCCTCGCCTCGCTGCTCAAGGGCTTCGGCGCGTTGAACCCCGACCCGAGGAAGAACAGGGTGACAGAGTGTCACCAGGGAGGCAACGGGCGGTGGTACAAGGGCATGAGCTTCGGTGCAGATGAGGAGGACAATATGGGAAAAGAGATCAAGGAGGTAGGATGGGACAAGACCAGGACTGGGTTGCCGGGTGGAAAGCCGGTCGTTCATTTGTACGTCACCAAAGGTTGATCTTTTGCATCTGAGAGGAAGGGGCATTGACGATCCGGATCACCGAGGTGGCTGGAATTCGTCCAGTCCCTCGAGGTATGACTTCTTCTTTTTGCAGTGACTTGAGAAGTTTCCGCGATGCATTCCAGGCTGGCAAGGGCAATCGCCGAAGATGGATAGGAGTTAGACTGGTCTTTGTCAGTTGTTTTCATGCTGCCGTTAGTATTCATAGCACTGGACTGGTCAACGGCTTTTTCAGTAGTAACATGGAAGACTTCGCGCTATTCCTCGGGTTCATCATGAGCTGACGTCCTGTAGCTTGCTTTGAATGGGTTTGCATGACAGTGAGTGATGCCGTGACTACGGCTGGGAGCCTTAGGCCCCAGGAGAAATCGATCATGTGTTCATAGGACAAAGGCCACAGCCTCGATACGCATTGTAAATATGAGATAAGACACGAGCTATAAGAGCCAGAACTCCAAATATATATATCTGGTCTCGAGACCAGAGCGGAAGGATACAGCGTAAGTAATTCTTTAACCAGCGAATTTCTCTCACGGCTTCTGTGTCTCATCATTCCATGGTGAAAATGTAACAACTGCAGCCAAGACGGCGATCATCACCACGAGCAAGATAGCAGTCGTTCAACTTCTTTGCCCCTATCACAAATGTACTGTACTAGATGCTGGAGAGAAGAAGAAAACTATGTCCCGTCTCTGAGGCTTCGCTCACTGGCCAAGCTGGTGGCGAAAGACACAATCACTTCGTATCCCGAACACTCTGACAAACCAAGAGATAAAGATTACCCGTAGCCAGCAGAACAAGAGAGATCTTAGTGAATACCTGTTAGTGAATCACTAACTAATTATGCCAACTTCCAGAAAACGCGGAACGCCGTTGATCGTGACCGGTCAACTAACACAGGCAGCTACCCAACAATGATGAACACTCCTTGACACGAATCGTTGCCGTGCTTCAGCCCCCGTAGTGCTTCATCATGATAATTATCCAACCTCTCAAGTTTGTAAGGTTTCATCTAACCAGAAGAGAAGGTGGCACGGGATAGTCGGACCAAGTTATCTACTTTATCTGATTCCCATGATAATCAGCTTTTTGAGGTAATTATGTCGTACTCATGGATGTGAATGGTTCATAGTACATGCAAGACATTCCAAATCACAGAGAAGAATTTCCACCACTCGCTCATACCATTCACAGCACCAATAGGGCAACAGCATAATCCACAACCGGGGCAAAACGTGGGGCTTGGGCAAATCGGCATCTTCAGACGAAAGAGTACCGCGAGATCGCAGAAACGTCGATGATCTGCGTCCCCTCAGCCCACGACCCCATAGCTGGGGAAGAAGAGTCTCGAACACAGATGTTCATGAAGATCACATGGTCTAGACCAGGCATGAACAAGGTGGCACAGCCATACACGATACTCTCGTATGACATATTTGAAGAGAGGCTATCATCGCGCCTGACAGCCCTTGGCAATACCAGAACTGACGACAATCGGATTTCAAAGATTGTCCGCCAATATTCAACGTGATCACGAAGCAATACCACCTTCAGTTTCTAATGCCAAGAAGCATCCGACGATAACTTGAAAATGAAAGCCCAGATCTGATTCGTTACGCCTAGTCACCCAAAGTCCAATCGATAGGACTCAGAGTCCACCTCCATTTGAGTCCTCGAATCATCTAGAATGACGGAGGCGCAGCCTGGTCCAGAACGGCAACCCTTGCAAACATCTTAGAGTTGATAAGGCCCCACGCTACCTCTGATTGAAAGCTACGACCTCGGTTGGGAGGGTCACTTCCATGGCCACCACCCCCTTTACCGGTAGCCGCCAGACGAACCTTGGAAGGCAGCCAGGCTTCTAGAAAGTCCCCCCCGCCAATGGGACCACGAGACCAACATGTGGTTCATGGGGTGAAATAGCCTTGTGGCCAGGGCGGCATGATCCTGTACGTCATATCACCTACCACTCGAGAGGCGCATCCGTTCTTCAAGTACCCATATGGCCTCTTCTCCTTCCTGAAGAAGTTGATGGCCGCCGACTCCCGGCCCCTCCTACATAACGTTGGCATCACGCCATTGGAACATATAGATTTGACCCACGTACGTTGCTTTTGTTGGCAATTCTCTGTGGCTAGACTCGGTGCGTGAGAACCAGCTGAGAAGTGATCAACCCAAGGTTATGTGGGTTGAACTGAAAAACGAGGTAGTCTGGGTCGCCCACAGTCCAAAGGAAAACGAGCCAGCCCAGTCCACATTTACTGACCGTTCATAACCGCTGTGGGCTGATCAACATTGCACCTTCATAATACGACGATACCGTGTACTCACCCCGTAGAAAATGAAACATTAGCTATGTGATATGTAACAGTTGTATGTAGGCGGCTGCGCGTTAGACCCCAGCAACTTTGTTCGCCTCGGGCACATCAGCCGCAAAGCACTCTCAAGGGGGGGGGGGGGCACCCACAGCAACACCTCTATGCAGGGCTCAAGCCGAGGGCCAAAAACGAAACGGCAACAAGCCTCGCCCAAGAGCCGGTAGAAGGTGTGAGTTGGTGTTGACCATCTCCGCGTGGTCGGTGGATCGGATCACTCTTGCGTGGCTGACAACGCAGCGGCGGGACCCACCAGGAGCGCCACTCGGATGCACGTCAACTTTAAAAGGAAGCTGAGTCCAACAGCAGATGGATTCTCAGAGGTTCCATCGGCTCTTTTCCCAATTGCCGCCGATAGGTCGATCGTATCGTTGTGTCTGCCGAAACAGAAGCCACCCGCACACCATCCATGTATGCATAAAACTTTTTGTACAGGAAGGTAGTACGATTAAGCCCCGAGATATGTATGTGTGTGCACAGATGGCTCTATAATACCGAGGGTATATTAAACTCAAAGTCATTGGTTGAACCAGGAAACTCAATACGGATCAAGACGTTTCCAGTCCGCGAGACGTTGAACGAGATTTGGTTTATTCAAAATAGACCAGAAATAAAGAGAGAAAAGATCTTCCTAGGTAAAATCCACAGAAATCATACTGTGTACGTAGTAACTGGGGCCCGGGAAACAAAATAGCCCTACTCGCACCCTCGGGATTTCAAAATCCAAGGGTTCATCCTGGATGCGCGGAAACGCCCTCATGCCGATCGTACTCCTTCTGGAAGGTCAGCGACTTCCAGGACTCGGATCACAGAGCAAGCTGTGAACAGGAAGCCCTGCAAGTTCTAGGTGCTGAGATGGCTCCTCTGTGTCCCCACGTACCTCCTCCACCACCTCCGCGGTTGATCGGAATCGTCTACCCGAGATGTTTCTGCTTGGCAAAGACTGACTATTGAGGTATGACCAATATGATGTATCCCATCATGCCTGTGTGAGCCTCCAAGAACTTGGGCAAAATTACCGTTAGATGTGGTATAAAAGAATCGCGAGAAAGAGAGTGAACCTTGTCACAGAACAACTTGGCTACAACTAATTATTAGCCTACTACCATGCCAAAGACTGACGAATGGGATCATGGAGGGAGGCAAAATGACAGAGGCGTACGAGGCTACCGGGGCTAGACATGGGCTTCTGCACGCGTCCGTCCATTCCAAGTCCATTGTCCCCCCCCCCCCCCCCCCCCCCCCCCCCCCCCCCGTTCTCTGCCCCTCCTTTTCTTTACTTTCTTCCCTCTCTCTATGCCACCCTCCCCCTTTCACCTGTTGCTCTT
>JACWST010000148.1:1268-11522 GCA_014850475.1 Cryphonectria naterciae | reverse complement strand
ACCAACCCCTTGCCCCCCCAACCCCCCCCCCCCCCCCCCCCCCCCCCCCCCCCCCCCCCCCCCCCCTCCCCCCCCCCCTCTCCCCCCCCCCCCCCTTTCTCTCTCCCATGTAGTAGTGCTGTGCACCTTTATTCTTGCATGCATCTCCCTCTAAGGATGCAACTCTAGGCTGTGCTCTATAGGCAACTGGATGATACTGGTGGATCAGGAAGGTGGTCTTTCCATTATCGTGGTTCCACAGTCGTCATGTCGTCGTCTCGCGTGGCTCGAAGATGACCGACGGGGCAACGGTCTCTTGGGAGGTTCGTTCCTCCATTCTTTCTGTCCTGGCCCCTTGATCGCCTCGAGATCTTCCGAGTATAAATCTGGCCATCACCTCGCCGTTCTGTCTCCCATCTCTTCTCTCGGCTCCTCATCCCAGCAGCTCTCGTCTCATCAGCTCCTTCGATCTCAGTCTCAAGTCTTGTTTCTTCCGGCTCTCTCGTCGACATCTCTCTCTCGTCAAGTCATCATGAAGTTCTCCACCCTTGCCCTCCTGGCCACCGCCGAGGTCGCCCTCGGTGCCCGCCTGACTGAGCACCGCCGTGCCCGCCACGCCGAGAAGGCCGCCAAGCGTGCCTCGCAGCGCAACTCGCAGCCCAGGATCCAGGCCAGCGATGTCACCTACAACGAGACCAGCCACGTCTCCTACTCGACCAACTGGGCTGGCTCTGTCTACACCAGCACCGGCATCGACTACGTCACCGGCACCATTGTCGTCCCCACCCCCTCTGCTGGTGATGGCAGCAGCCTGAAGGCTGCCCTCGAGGGCTACTGCGCCTCCGCCTGGGTCGGCATTGACGGTGACACCTGCGACACCGCCATCCTCCAGACCGGTGTTGACTTCTGCTACGATAGTGGCGATGTCAGCTTCGACGCCTGGTATGAGTGGTACCCTGGTACGTTTTTCTTTCCTTTCCCCTCTCTCTCCTCCCCGATCTGTTAGAAAACAATATTCTTACAAATATGTAAATCACAGACTACGCCTACGACTTCGACATCACCATTGATGCCGGTGACACCGTCACCATGACCGTCTCTGCCACCAGCACCTCCAAGGGAACTGCCGTCATTGAGAACGTCACCACCGGCAAGTCTGTGACCTACAGCTTCACCAACACCGAGGGCGACCTGTGCGAGTACGACGCCGAGTGGATCGTTGAGGACTTCGAGGAGGGTCTCAGCCTCGTCCCCTTTGCCGACTTCGACAGCGTTGAGTTCACTGATGCCTACGCCACCTCCGGCTCCACCACCATCAAGGCCGGCTCTGGCTCCATCATTGACATCCGCCAGTCCGGCACCGTCTACACCTCGTGCAGCGCCACCGCCGAGACCGTCACCTGCGACTACGTCGGTTAAGCTTCTTGATCCAATCTCGTGTTGTATCAATACCTGGCCAGACACACACACACACACACACACCCACCCTTGGGACCATGTTCTAATGAGCTTGATGATGGCGGGAAAAGCTTGTCGAAGGTGAAGCTGCTGGGGTTGTTCTCTTCTCTCCTGTGCAAATCATTTTTATAAAGACGGAGGCTTGGATGTGTTCACCGGGCACAAGTGTATATATATATATATAAAGCGACAACAGTCCAAAAATGTAAAAAACTCACTGCTGTCAATCTTGATGTCTTCAGTCTCCATAATGCCCTGACAGCCCTGTTCCCGTTTTTTATGAATTTGAACAAGGCCTGTCTAGAAGTAATCACTTCTGTTTCTGTTCTTGTTGGCCATTATATGACACGGTCTTTTGATCTCATCTATCATCAGTAATTAACGAATAGTAGGACTCAATCAAGACATAAGCGATGCCAGACCTTGGTGGCATTCGAGTTCGTTGTGAGATGATTATTGTCGAGACCAGACTCATCACCTTACAATACAACATCGTGAAAGTTTTAGATAAAAGGGTACTTGTAATTCCTTGAACAAGTCTTCTGCCAAGTCTAAGCATTCTTTCCTTATATATGATGTCCATATAAGTTAATATGTCTTATGTAGTCAAGTGGAGGCAACACGAAGCCATTATTACTTCAGTGTTCGCAAGGAGATACCTGCCAGCTGCCAGCCTTGAGCCGAGCAGCTGTCAGCACTGGCTTGGCACCTGGCAGACTCCCATTACAGCTTAGGCCGTGCGAAAACTTCCGACCTTTGATCTCATCAAACTCTCTCTCATACAACACATGGCCCTTTCTTAACCCTTCATTTTCTCTCTCATCGCGGTGAGATGGTTACTCAGCCCACGTTTCTTTTTCATTCATTATGTAGCATATATTTAATATTCTAGCGCTTTTGGCCCTCTGAATCCTTTCTGTTTTCCCATCAATTTTCCTTGGCCTGAGAGGCAATCCACTCCCCCCCCCCCTTTTTTTTTCTTCTTTTCTTTCTTTCTCCCTCCAGGGCGCCTCTCACATCAAAGGCCATGGCCCAGCCTTTCCACGCGGGAGGCGCAATACCTACTGTCAAACTCTCAGGCCACATACCTCACGGATTCGCATCGATTTTCGCGGCAGCAACGTCTCACTGGCCCTCGCTTTCTCGCCTGGACATCACTCACCTCGGCTCCCTCATCGCCATTGCAGGTGTGGTTCCTGCGGCATGGCGGCTGCTGCATCGTGCCTGGCGCGAGACATATACCTGGATTCGGCACTTCTTCATCGCATCTGTCGTTATACCCGGGAGGGATTCTCTGAATAGAAACGTTGTGTCTTGGGTCCTGGCCAATGTCGTCCGGCCGCGAAACAACACCCGCTTCTTCACGGCCCGCACTGAGCTGAGGCTCGGGCGTGGTGATGTCTCGGAGTCTGGGTCCCTGAAAAAGACCCAACGAGCTGTGCAGTATCTGCCCCACTTCGAGACGCTCTGGTTCTGGCACTGCGGGCGGCCCTTCGTCCTGAATCGCTCGATGGAGAGCTTCAATGCCTCCATGTGTGACCCCGGCTACGACGGGATCGGGGGGGAAGAGCTCACCATCAGCTGTCTCGGGCGGTCTGCCGAGCCGATCCAGTCCTTCATCAGGGCCTGTCGAGAGTACGCAGACCAGCAGACGCAGTACTTTGTCACTGTCTACTCAAGGGATCGCTATGGGATCTCGTGGCAGCCCAAGTCGCGCAAGCCGATCCGGCTGCTGGAGACGGTGCACTTCGACAAGGACGTGAAGCAGAGCCTCTTGTCCGACATTCGCAAGTACCTTGATCCTGAGACCCAGAGGCGGTATCGGAACCGGAGCATGCCGTATCGCAGAGGTAAGCAGGCAGTCCTACTACTACTGCCACGCACGCATGCCACCAGGTGTACAGGACGGAAGGAAAAGAGGAAAAAAAGAAGAAAAAAACAAAGCTGACGGTTTTTGTGTCCATCCAGGATATCTATTCTATGGTCCTCCGGGGACGGGCAAGTCCTCGTTGTCATCAGCCCTTGCCGGTGAGTTCGGACTTGATCTCTACGAGGTGAAGATACCCAGTGTAGCCTCCGATGCGGACCTGGAGCAGATGTTCCAGGAGATCCCGCCTCAGTGCATTGTACTTCTCGAGGATATCGACGCCATCTGGACGGACCGCGATGCACCGCCGCCCGAGAGGGACGATCGGACCACCGGGTCTGGGAGTCGCAGTCCCACCTCCAACTGCACGCTCTCGGGCCTCCTCAATGTCCTGGACGGCGTTGGGTCCCAGGAAGGGCGCATTGTCATTATGACCACCAACAAGCCGGAACGCCTCGACGGCGCCCTCGTACGCCCGGGCAGGGTCGACATGAGGGTTCACCTCGGCAACATCAGCCAGAGGTCAGCCGAGGAGATGTTCATGCGGATGTTTAGTGCGGATGCAGACGCGGCCATCGCTGCGGCTACCGATGAGCACCCCGAGGCGAATGACCTTGCACTGCGCCGCCTGGCGTCTGAATTTGCGAGGCATATTCCAGAGAATACCTTGACCCCTTCCCAGCTTCAAGGCTTCTTCCAGATGCATCTAGAAGATGCTGCCGAGGCTGCAGCGAGCATTGCCGCATGGGTGGCAAACGAAGAGTCGCGAGCAGCTCTTGACGACGACATCGAGCTGGTAAGCCGCGCAAAGATTTGACATTTGACATTTCGAACGTATAACGGTCTGTATTATATATATATATATATCTGTATCTGTATTATATGGCATGATTGGTGGTAGGAGTAGGTGTAGAGAGGCCTTTCGACACACGCATGCTTCAGGAAAAGCGAGACATGTTAGATTCCACTTTGGGCTGATTGGATAGAACAGCTCGAGGTTATCAGTTGTACAAATAGTGATCATCACGAGCTGTATATAGAACTGTATTAGTAAGATTCATAGAGGATGAGGCTCTGAAATGTATATACATATACATATGTCATCTGAACAGACAGGATGCCGTCAACACATCAACAACTTCAATATCGGGCGAGGATGGGTATTCAAATTCAAATCCACAGGAATAGATGAACTTTCCACTTGCTACTTTACAAAGTGTGAGTCTCTAGCTCCCCAAGTCTCAGTACAATGTCCCGCAAGGGCTCGTGCATAATTACTACTTTCTCCACTCGGTACGCAACGGACACAGACGACTTGTTCCCAAAGATGTCGACAACAATGCTCTACGGCGCCCATGTCCCCTCGTCCAGGGCATCCCTACTTTCTCAGGCTGCTGTACTCGGGATAACTCGCCTTATAGCTAGAACACACAGTCATAAAAAGAAATAACCGCCGTCGTCAGTCAACGTCCATGTAATACGCAAAGACAAAGACGAGAGCGCAACACTCACCCAAGCAGACCAGCGCCGACCCAGTACCCAAGGACATGGTGCAACCCCACCAAGAGCCAGATCGGCAACCAGAACGGAGGCGTAAGGACGATATCGGCATCATACAGGAACAGCAGCATCTGAAACAAGGAGGGCGCCCGCTTGTCCCGCTCGCAGTCGCGCAGGTACCCGCTGAAGTTGCGCATGAAGCTCTCGTCGAAGCCGTGGTCCAGGCCCTGGGGCTCAACCCAGACCTTGAAGACCAGGTCCTCCTGCGACGTGGCGTGTGCCCAGAACTTGTGCCTATCATTTATTAATTACGTCCACAACTGTGAGAGACAAAGCTTTTCCTCTTCTTCTGCTCTTTTTCTTCTTATTCTTTTCTCTTCTCTCACGCGAAAAGATGGCCCTGTGGCTTACCTGATACCAGGCGCGATCGAGACCGGCCCGTCTTCCTTACGAATGGCATATTCCACGCCGTTCTTGACGACCCCTAGAACGCCCTGCTCCACCTCAAAAGTCTCCGTCTGCCGCAAGTGAATATGTCTTTTTTTTTTTAACCCCTCAGCGCATCATCAGCATTGGGGACTTCATCCCTACTTATATCCTAGACGATTTCCATTTTTTTTCAACGCTCCGAACTTACAGAGGAGGACCCGATTCCCCATCCCTGACGGTCTTGTTGCTGAGGAAGTGCGTCTCGCGCACGGCTCTCAGGCCCCTGTGGACGGGAAACTCGTACAGGACGGCGTCCCCGGCGGAGGGCACGGTGGCGTCCTGGACGGACTTGGTCCGCTGGGTGGGCCGAGGCGAGAGCCAGAGCTGCCAGGTGTAGGCCATGCTGGGTGATCAAGGTAGGAGAATGTACAAAAAGTACACGATGAGGGGTGAGGAGAAAGGCGAGTTGTCCAAGAACCTAGGGAGGCGGTACGGGCGGGTTGAGTACTTCATATAACTGAAATCCCATCGAGAGAACTCAGTCGCGGGCTGAGAGGGCCTAGAATGGGTGGTTCTTCTTCTTACATCAGCGCTATCTTAGCACACTTAGGTGCCTATAATTACTGGGGGCAATAGGCGCCAATGCTGCTTTTAGTGCAACTTGGCGAGTGCTTAGCAGCCAGTGGGATCAATGTGCCCCAGGCATCTTCCAGGGCATGCGCGCAAACTCGTGCTGCTCGTGAGGAGCCCGCCTCCTTCGACATGCACTCTCTGCCCAATTAGATGAGCAGCTGACAGGATGGCAATGTAATTTTAGGGCATGAGTCTGGGTTCGATTGACTTGGTGTATTTGAACGAGTGAGTTCATAAGAAAAGTACAGCAGTATCAATCCTTCGTGCCCAAGTAAGTCTATTCCAATAAGTTGAGCACTCTCGCCTGACCAACACAATACGTCTGATTGTCGGAAGGCCAGATATGGAGGAGGGAAGAAAGTAAGGGGAGGAAAAAGACCACTTTGTTAGGCTTCCGAAGCAAAGGTTTGAGGAGGCACACGACCTTTGAACCGCTTCAAAGAGACCTATCTACCTCTTCGCCGTCCGTGGACACGAACTTGACATCGACCTGGGCATCGACGGTAATTGTCGACGGCTCCAGGGCGGGCCCCTCGGCCGGTGTACCAGCAGCCTGGCTTTGGGCCTGGGCCTGGGCCTGTGCCTGAGCCATTCTTTGCTGCTGCAACTGCCTCTGCTGCATCTGTTGCTGCTGCACCTGCCCCTGTTGTGGTTGCATCTGCATCTGCTGTGGCGGCATCTGCACGGGAGCCATGCGGCCGCCTCCAAACCCGCCGGAGCGAAACGGATTGGCCAAGGTGACATTGGAGGGACCATCGTCGATGCTCACAGCCACGATGTTCCGTCCGACGACAGAGGCGTAGTCCTGTGCCTTCTCCACGGCATTCCTGATGGCCTCGACCCTGGCCTCGCGGGCGATCTGCTTCCTGGTGGCGTCGGTGAGCCTCCACTCGGTCCGGTCGATGCTCACGTTGGGCATCGCAGTCATGTCGCCGGCCAGCCTGGCGAGCAGGCTCAGGTCGCGGAAGACAACCTCGGCGTTGGTGGCGACGGTGTACTGCCTGGGGCCAGGCTTAACCTCACTGCCGACCCATTCCATGGGCACGTGGGAGCGGGTGGTGGGAGCGGACACGGCAAAGGTGGTGATGCCTGCGCCAGGGTGAGGGTACAGGCCGTCCTCGGTCTTGGGCGCATACTGCCTGAACGTGGCGATGAGGTTCTCGGTGGTCGAGGTGACGGTGGAGGAGACGCTGGCCTTGTCTGTGCCTGTGCATGAGATCCCAATGTACAGGACGCCACGCTCGGCGGTGCGAAAGACGGAGCCGGAGCCCTGGACGTGGATCTTGAGCTGGGGAGGCGTCATGATGTTCTGGAGGACAGGCAAGAAGCCGAGGGGATATACAGAATAGAGATCAATATGGGGACCAGGAGACCGAGAGTAGAGAAGAGAAAGGGAGAAGAGAGAAGAGAAAGAGTAGCAGGCCAGGCAATGTTAGACCAAGATCATCATCGACGAGATGCCCTGCTAAAGAGAGAGAGAGAGAGAGAGAGAGATGAGAAATTCCTGGAGGACACATGAGAAGAGTGAGGGTAGGGACCCCCCTTTTATACTTTTTTATTTCTGCAATGTAGTAAGGGTACTATCAAGTTCATATTGGTTCGAGTACATGTATAGAGACTATGAGAGAGAGAGAGAGAGAGAGAGAGAGAGAGGGTGGGATCCCATGTCTGCCTGATCCAATTTGGGCGAGGCGGTGCTCTGCGACACTTACTGGTTAGGTAAGTTGCACGTCTACTCCCGCACCCAGAGTATGAATGCCATATTCATTACCGATTAAACATTCTAAAGTGAAATAAGAGAAGCAGAACAAGAAGAAAAAAAAGAAGATACGAACAAGTAAAAAAAAGGAGATGGCTTGCAGAGGAATACTTTTTATTTGCGTTGAAGAGAAGCAAAGGGTTCATTCAGGCTCCCACTAGAGGGACAAAAATCGGGACCGTCATCGGCCAACGCGTTATCAGCTAATCTTATCGATAAGACGTCAATTCTGGGAGGCGCTTGGGGGGGCCGTCCCCCTACAGAAATTCTCTGTTCCTGGCAAACTCCAGTGCCGCACCCCCTTTCGCTTTTTTTTTCTCTCACCCTTTCTCCTTTCCTTTCATCTTTTTCTCTCTTGGGCTATTCCCTCCTTCTTTCTCTCATTCTCTCCATGTCGCAAGTCCTTCGTCGATTTGCGCTTACTCGGCAGTCCGGACTTGTTCATTGCCCGTCGCGCGTGCCTCGTGGAATTGAGTGCAGCAGCAGCAGCAGCAGCAGCACCTTGCAGTCTCCTTCATCTCGACGCCTTCACTCCACCTTCTTCTTGACCATGAACGGCTCCAATGGCCAGTCCACGGCCGGTGGCTTGAGGAACAACTCGTCTCGAAAGCGACAGTATCCTTTCGGTAACCGCAACCGCAACCGACGCGGCCCTCCCAACGCGAACGCAAACCAACAGCAGCAGAACCCATCATCGTCTGCCCCCTTCTCCTCTGCCTCCTCGTCCTCCCCCTCCCTCGCGACAACCTCGACCAACGCGGCTTCGACACCGGCACAGACCTCATCAGACGATATCTCAGACCAGGATCGGTTCGAAGAGCTTGCTCAGTTCAACATCAACCCAGACCTCCTCAACACGGTCCTCCAGGACCTCAAGTTGACCAACATGACCACTGTGCAGGCCCAGACCCTACCCTATACCATGGCTGGCGGCGACATGCTTGCCCAGGCCAAGACCGGCACCGGCAAGACGTTTGCTTTTTTGATTCCTGCCATCCAGAAGCTCGTCGCCAACGCCGGCCGCACACCGCCCACAGTCCCCGCCAGGTCTCGCCCCGTCTCTCTCCTCGTCATCTCCCCCACGCGAGAGCTGGCCATCCAGATCGCAGAAGACGCCAAGCGCCTGCTACAGCGCTTTCCTGGGTACAAGGTCCAGATCGCCGTGGGAGGGACCAACCCAAAGTCTGGCTTCAACAACATCCTGGCGGGCTGCGATATCCTGGTCGCCACGCCCGGTCGCATCCTGGACTACCTGGGTCAGGACGGCGGGCAGATGCAGGCTAAACTGCACGGCCTGCAGACATTTGTCCTGGACGAGGCCGATCGCCTCATGGACATGGGCTTCCTCCCCGACATCCAGAAGATTGTCAGGTACCTGCCAGACAAGGCGGCGACCAACCGCCAGGGCATGCTCTTCTCCGCCACCATCAACCAGCGTGTCGAGCAGTTCGCTAGCATCGCACTGTCCGACGGCTACAAGTTCATCTCCACCATCCCCAAGGGCGAGGCCCAGACCCACGAGCACGTTCCCCAGCGCCTCATCACCGTGCAGGACTTCTCAGACCTCGCCACTGCTGTCCTCGGGGCCCTGCGCCACGAGATGGCCACCGTCGGGAGGGATGCGTTCAAGGCCATCGTCTTCGCCCCCACCGCGGCACAAGTCGAGTTCTACAGCCACGTCTTGAGTTTGTTCTCCGACCTTCCTCCCGTCTCGGACGTCCACTCCCGCATGACGCAGAGCAGGCGGACCAAGAACACAGACACATACCGGAAAGCCAAGTCCGGAGTCCTCGTGGCCACAGATGTCATCGCCCGTGGCCTGGACTTCCCCGGCGTGACCAACGTCTTCCAGGTTGGCCTTCCATCTGAGAAGGAGGCATATATCCACCGCCTGGGCCGGACCGCCCGCGCTGGCGCTGAAGGCCGGGGCACCTTGCTGGTCACCTCCCACGAGGCGCAGTTCCCGAGGAAGACCATGTCCATGATCAAGTTTGTCGACACGCCCGCCGGACTGGATGACCATGCCTCTGTCATGAGGATCGTGGCCGACATGGACCCTGAGAAGCAGGGCAAGGTGTATCGGGCTTGGCTTGGATACTACAAGTCGCACCTGAAGACCCTGAACTGGACCCCTGCAGAGCTTGTCCGCCAGGGCAACGTGTTCGCCCTGGAGGGCTTGGGTGCGACGTCGGTTCCGCCTGTCGAGAAGAGGCTTATCGGAAAGATGGGCCTGAAAGGCGTGCCTGGACTGAACATTGTCAAGACGGAGCAACGCGCCTGATTTCGTCCTGTTACGACTCCACGAATTACAAAAATATTGGGCTCTTTCGCGCAGCGGGCCATCATCAGCAGCTGGGCCTGCAGAGAGAGCTTTCTTCTCCAGTCGCCCCTACTACAAAAAATACCTTAGATGAAGGCTGAGATATGTTCAACCGTCCGAGCATATATGGGCCAGGACTCACAGCCTTAAAGCTAGAAAGACACAAAATGGATACCCCAGATAGAATCGAAGGAAGCAAATCAGATATGATCTTATTTTTTTTTTTTTTTTTTCCCCCAACTGCCTTCCTTCTAATTTTTCCCATTTACTGAAGATCCCCGGGATGCCCGTCTCCGCTTACCAGCTACG
>JACWST010000147.1:22190-85659 GCA_014850475.1 Cryphonectria naterciae | reverse complement strand
AAGAAGGGCCACGCACATAGAACCACAACCCATTAAAGGAAAAAAACTGTTCTTAACCTAGATCCACCCCCCCACCCCCTCTCCCAAAATCCCAGGTGCGAAAGACAAAAAAAGAAAAAAAACAGCATCCTCTCGCTCATCCCTCCTGACTAATGCGTTTTTCTCAATCTTCTTGCCGAGACCATGTCTCTCTACAGAGAGAACAAGATCAGGGCCATCCAGCCTATGCGAGTCTTTGACGTCTCCGAGATCACCCAGGCGTATCGGTACTTTGGCCTTGGAAACCGCATCGGCAAAATCGCCATCTCTCTCTCGAATGGTTCCTCCCTCATCCCGGTACGTACTTGAATTATTCATGAACCGCCCATCTCTTTCACATAATCCCGTACTCCATCATCACAGCGGCCCGCAAGAAAGGTCTAACAAAGTGAAAAATGAAATACAGACCCTTCCTGTCAGATACACAACCTCTTTCAGCCCCGACAAGACATATCTCATGATCGGATGCCTGGGCGGGCTGGGTCGCAGTATCTCCAAGTGGATGGTAAGCCGGGGCGCCCGCAAGTTCGTCTTTGTCGGCCGCAGCGGCACCGATAGGAAGCCCGCTAGGCTGCTTGTCAAGGACCTCGAGGCATCCGGGGTCGAGGTCACGGTCGTGCGCGGCGATGTGGGCGTCTATGCAGACGTCCAGGCCGCCGTCGCCGCCATCAGAGGGCCCGTCGGAGGTGTTATACAGGCTGCTATGGGACTCCACGTAAGTTGTCGCCCCTGGAGATGATAAGACGCGAACCTGGAAACCTGACAATCTTTATTAGGAGGCGCTGTGGACCAGCATGCCCAACAAGTGGTGGCACACGGGCATCGACCCCAAGCTGGTCGGCTCGTGGAACCTCTACAACGAGCTTGCCGGCCGCACTGCCGACCTCGACTTCTTCCTCATGACCAGCTCCGTCTCTGGCTCCGTCGGCACCGCCACCGAGGGTAACTACTGCGCCGCCAACTACTTCCGTGATGTTTTTGCCCGCTTCCTCCGGTCCAAGGGACTTCCTGGCCTCTCCGTCGGTCTCGGCATGATCTCCGAGGTCGGCTACCTGCACGAGAACCCCGAGATCGAGGCCCTTCTGCTCCGTAAAGGAATCCAGGCCATCAACGAGGACGAGCTGCTGCAGATCATGGACATCTCCCTCGCCCACATGGCCACCCCCACTTCCTACGACGCCAAGGCCGCCTGCCACGTCCTCACCGGCCTCGAGCCCCTAGGCCTGAAGCTCCTGCGGAAGCAGGGCTTCACCGGCACCAACCCCACCCTCAACGACCCCCGCGCCAGTGTCCTCGCTGCGGTTCTCGACAGCGATACCGACAAGAGCCTCAAGGGGAGCTCCGGCATGCCCGACGAGCTGGCCGAGGCCCTTGCGGGCGGCCGCGACGGCCAATCAGTCCTCGAGGCCATCGTGCACTTGATCGTCCAGCGTTTCTCCAATCTCGTCCTGCAGAAGGCCGACCGCATCGACCAAGCCAAGTCCCTATCCAAGTTTGGCATGGACAGCATGCTCGCCGCCGAGTTCAGGACCTGGTTCTATCAGGCTTTCAAGGTCGACGTGCCGTTTCTCACCCTGTTGTCCGAGACAACTACTCTGTTGACCCTGGGCACATTGGTTCACGAGTTTATTACTGCTTCGAGCTAAGAGCCGCAAGGGGCTGCACTACAAACGCAAAGATGGGATAAAGGTATAGGGGAATGAATGCCAGTTAAGGTTGTACTGTAAGATGCAATGGAAGCGTAATGCTTGTTTTAAATTTTCTTAGCAAAGATTAGTTTGATTTCTTCCTCCGCTTCTTACCATTTGCAATGCCATCTGGTACTCTCTCTGCAAACTATATAGTAAATTATTTAGCCATCAAGAGTGGTCATGTCCTTTTAGCTGCTCGGGACTCGTGCTGGAGACTGTTTGTCCTTGTTCGCAATTCCTCCGATGATCGTTACGTCGGCTGAAACTCTAATAATATGAAGGCGATGCGATTACATGTATTTTACAAGGCGCTGACTTTTGGGTTGGCTGGCCTTGTATTTCAGCTATTATCGGCGGTATTTACCTTGCTTGGGACGCTGTCGGACTTTTAGTACTAGTTCTATTGCATATCATTTGGTCTCCAGCCGCTTTGCATGCTTGTACTCGTGGTCGTGAATCGCGCCATGGAACTTTGGAAGTTTAATCCTCGATGACGACCAAGATGTTCACGCAAATGATACGCCAAGACTGGGCCCAGCGCTGATCTTGGCTATGCACTCTCGAGATTAACAAGGTTATACGGAAAAGTATTGTGGGGAGAGTGGGTGGCTATTGTGGAGAGGATGTGCCTTTTTCCGCCTGATACTAACAGTCACTGGACCTAGTAAATTGGACCTGTGCGGGGAGGTGGATGGGGAAAGGGATTGCGCTTCCAAGGTCTGTTGTAATCCATAGCTGAGGGCTTGGTGTGGGGAAATGCGCGGGGAAGTCTGGGGAAGTCTGGGGAAGGCTCTTGCGGACCCGAGCCGACTCTGCACCAAAGAGTCTCCGACAGCCCACGCTACCCAGGTTCTTCAATTGCTATCTTCAATTATAAAACAGATCTTATATGCATGCTCTCCTCTATTAAGGCAATTATCTTGTCCCTCTCAAACCTGGAATATTTCTAGAGTTTTATCATCATTCATCAAAGATGTTACTCAATCTGCAAGGCAAGGCCCTGGCAGGGGCAATTACTTTCGCCTGCGGCTCTGGGTTAGTGTTCTGCCTCAATTTCCCTTTAACGCGGCTAGAGAGTAGCAGCTAACACCGAGTGTTCAGGTTCCTTTTGTTTGGTTATGACCAAGGTGTATATGGGGGGCTGCTCACAAACCCGCAATTCCTCGCCAGTTTCGACCAGCCGAACTCGGTTATTCAGGCGCAGATTGTTTCAACGTACTACCTGGGCTGTATTGTGGGGGCCATTATATCCAACTTCATTGGTGACAGGCTCGGTCGCAAACGAGCGGTTCTTCTGGGTAGTTTCTGGATCACCGTTGGCGGCGCGATCCAAGCTGCATCGTTCGGTCTGCCAGAGATGATTTGCGGCCGCATCATCGCAGGCGTCGGCTGCGGGCTCAACACCACCGCCATCCCCATGTGGTCCGTCGAGGTCGACGTCTCCAAGAAGCACTGGCGCAGTCGACTAGTCGTCCTTGAGCTGGTCCTCAACATTTTCGGAATCGTCATCACCAATTGGATTAACTTTGGCTTTACGTTTGGGCCCGAGTCTACCGTCGCTTGGCGATTCCCCGTGGCCTTGCAGTGCCTCTTCTCTATTGTTACCTTCCTATCGGCCTTAGTCATACCCGAGTCGCCCCGCTGGCTGGTCATGAAAGACCGCGCCGACGAGGCTCGTGCTATCATTGCCCGCCTCCTCGCAAGGGACTCAGATAGCCCCGAGGTCAACTTGCAACTGGGTGAGGTCGTTGCGACAGTCACGCGGGAGATGGAAGAGCCTCCCATTACTTTACGTGAGATCATGCGCACTTCTAGGCAGCAAAACTTGCGGCGCATTCTACTCGGCTGTGGGGTAGCCTTCATGCAGCAGATGAGCGGTACCAACCTCATTGCCATCTACTTCCCCGTTGTCTTGACCCGCTCTGTCGGACTGAGCGACCGCCTGGCGCTGATAATCTCGGCGTGCAACTCCATCTGGCTTATGATCTGGGGCTCTGTGGCTGTGGTCATCATCGAGTCGCTCGGCCGCAGGAAAATCATGCTCATCGGCGCCTTTGCTCAGAGCATATCTTTCTTTATGGTTGCTGTTGGCCTGCGTATCGGCGGCACTAAAATGTCCATCTTCGCCGTCGTCTTCATGTTTGTCTACTACGCCTTCTACGGGCTTGCCTTTCTCGCCATTCCCTGGCTCTACCCCGCGGAGATCAACAGCCAGCGGATGCGCAACGTCGGCACCTCGGCCTCGACTACGACGAACTGGTTCTGGGTTTACATCATTGTGCTCATCACGCCGAGTGGCATCGATAATCTCGGGTGGAGGTTCTATCTTATGTTCGGCTTCTTCAACCTGAGCTTCATACCATTCGTGTGGTTCTTCTATGTTGAGACAGCCAAGCTTTCACTGGACCAGATCGACCGCGTGTTTGAGATCAAGTCGGAAGGTGGTAGTGCCATAACGTGGAAGAAGGCCAGGGAGCTCGCGCTTCTTGAAGGACCAACCTCGCAGGATGAAAAGCCTGGCAAAGGATCTGCTGAACATATCGAGACGCTGCATCCTACTCAAGGCGCTTGAGTTGAGATATGTAGGGTTTCACTGGAACATGTGTAACTTTTCTGCTTATCAACGGCCGTATTTTGGGTTGATAAGGAGATTGCCTACAGCGGTGGATGTTTCATTCAACTTCGGGGAATTTTTGCTAGACTCTAGCGCAACTCTGTCTTATCGGGCAATGAAACCGTCTTGAGTATGCTTTGCTTCCAAGTAGTGTCGCTATAAAATACAAGCTACAGCATTTACTCAATTAAGCAATTTTTCACTTTGCTCACCTTATCTATGTTTCCACATCTTTACTGCTTCCTAGACTAGAAAATCCTGCACCTATTACAATGAAATTTTAATCCTTAACTCATACAGAGCTTCCCTGAGTGATCAAGCAATCAGTTCTTATCACTGGTCCAATTCCCTCTATACTAGTGCCAATACCTTAGATGACTTCCAACCCTGTCGAAAAGCAGAAGTCTTGGTTTCCAATGGTGAACAAATTCATGTGAACGAATGTGAACCGCCAAGGTTACTCAGAACTCTGAACACAACACTGTCCAGAAGCTTAGAAGCTAACTAAAGATCCCTTGAACCATGCATTACCGCTAGACTGGCACTGTTCCCAGATCTTATCATCATCTGCCTGGTAGTAGAACCTCAGATCGCTCCCGGCGTTCCATTCGATGGCTGATGAAAGCCTTCCAAGCTGCAGGGGTCCGATGACTGTGCCATCGGAGCTCCAAACCTTGTTCCACTTGTACGCCGCGATATTCTTCCTAGCATCCTGGCAGTACACACGTAGCTCCAAGCCTGAGTTGCTCCATCCGACGGCAGCGATTGGAGTGTGGCGTGGCATTTTGTCGGTGCTGAATCCGCCTGTATTGTATCCGTGTTAGAAGATGAACAACCCCACAAGGATGTATTTCTGCTTACTCGCATACCAGCTCCCATCAAAGCAGTGCTCTCTCAAAGTCATGTCAGGGGCCTGGTAGTACAACCGGAGATGGATTCCGTTCTGCTGCCAGCATACTGTGGCGAGATTGGTTCCTGTGTGAGCGACTGGGAGAGCAGCCCCTCTTATCCAGGGATTGCCGTTGCAGTATTCCTGAATTTTATCAGAGTATGGCTCTGCTCGTCTGTCAGATACGTGACATTGAAGTGATCTCGGAAGCATCGTACCTTGAGCATACAGTCGAATTTTCGGCCCATTGTCGGACCAGTACACAGCGGCAAGCCTCGTATTCGCAGCAACGTAGAACTTCGAATTAGTGAGATAGCCGGCGCTCCAGCCGTTGTGTCCAGAGGAACGGCACCATTCCTCGAGGTATCCGTCTTCCGAGACGCAGTAGACGCGGATCTAGCTCGTTCATTTCACGTCAGATGTGTTCCTGTACATGTTACATTGGGGAGGATCATATGACGCATCATACATACCTCCTTGCCCGAATCGAAGCTGATAACAGCCAAAGGGCTGAACAACTTCGCGTTGAAAGTCGGCGAATTCGTCGCCATCCACCCCCGGTTATGTATGGACTCGCGTATTAACCCTTGAGCATCCTGGTAGTAAACATTGCACTTCAACGAGCCTGTGGCAGTGGCGGCAACGTCGCTGCCGTTCAGAACCCCGGGCGGCCCGTCAATTGTGATCGGGTACTTCCACCAGCCGCTGTTCGTGCACTCGAGAGCCGTGCCGGCGAATGTCCAGCTGCTGGTGAAGGACCAGCTGCGGCGATTTCTTATTGTTACCCGCCGCTGCTCGTTTACAACAAGCGGCGCCAGGGTCTGTTGGCCTCGAGCGGACTCGAGAGTTGGCGCATGTGCCCATGCTCCGTAGTTGGACATACTGGGCTTCGTCTTGTTCTTCCATGCGTTGTATATCTCGTTGGCAGACGCCTGCAGGGCATTCAGACAGCGCTTCTTGTTGTCGTCGTTCTCCAGGTCCAAGGCGCGCTTATCGCCGTAAGCCGTCCACATTTCGCCTGCTAGGTTCTTGACGAGGAGGCCAATGGCATTGTCTTCATCGTGCATTAGCTATGAAATTGTTAGTGCTTGTATTTTCTATATTTGGGGATTGGGTTTCATTCTCACCTTGGCACAGTAGTCAGGTGCCGGCACAAACCAACTGCTTGAATGCAGATATCGACGTGGAGTGCGGAGGTGGCCTGCCGAAAACGAATCCTCCAAGAAGTGATCGGCGAAGGCATTCATAGTATAAGCCTTCTCAAGATCCCCGGCGATAGCCACGTCGAGGGCTTTCGAGTGGCCTGCATTATACGCAGTACGGGCATCTGCGCCAAAGTGGTCCCAGTTTATCCGGGCAAGCCCGAGATAGCTGGGTATTCCGGAACGCCAGAGGGTAAGTTTCTGGAATGCCCAAGTCTCGTCGGGGAGGTTATTGTAAGCCACCGACGGATCTTGATGGTGAGCAAGGGCGTTATTGACGGCGTCGACCTCTTTTTTCAAGATATCGAGGATCTCAAGTGCCTCTGCCGGTTGACCTGCATAGCGGGCAGCAAGGGTGTTATAGGCGTCCACAAAGCGGGTGGCTTGTTCTGTGTCGTCGGATCCATCGCTAATTGGGTTATAGGTGCCGTAGAAATCACCCGCGAGACCGTTGATTTGACCGTAGGTAACAGTCAGCTCATTCTCCAGGGTAAAGGGGTGGTCTTTGCCCGTCACGGTGCTTCCATCGGAAAGAGTTAGAGTAATAGCGTCTCCCAAATAGCAGTGCTCGGCATACTCGAAGCCTGACAAGTGTGTCAGTATTCACTTCTATGCATCTCGGGAAACGTGCATCTACTTACCGATATGGTCCTTTTTCTTTTTACCAGGCGCCGCAGCAAAATTGGCACCGCGTTTAAACGCAGGCTGGGTTGTAATGGCACGCGTGTTCGGCTTTCCATACCCGCCTCCCGGGATCTCGCAATTGGCAAGATGGTTAGTCTGGGCTAACTGTTCCATGGTGTCGAATGCCGAGACGATCAGTGCCTCCGACAGTGGCGAGTAAGTACCGTTGACAGAGTAAGAGACACCGGACATAACCCCAGCAATCCTCTTCTTGTAGTATGTGGCGGGCTGGTAGCTGAAGAGGAGTTCATACCCGTCTTCGTGATGGCGGACGGAGATGCTGAAGTTTGATGCCACAAAAGTGTCTCGCAGTTGCATTCGCTCCTCTGAGCCCCATGAGTCATTAGCATATCGGCTATTGAGAACAATCACATTGTCTCCCTGTCTCAGCGATATGCAGAGAAGATAGTCGCCTGCACAGTTGAGAATGTTGAGGTTTGTGATGTCGCGCGTCTGTGTCGTACGCCAGTCCCAGGAAGAGGACTGGAAAGATACCATGCCGCCAGGCTCCACTGCCTTCTGGAGCTTCACGGTCGTCCCCTTAGACAAGTAGTATGGAATCTCGAACTGGGACCACCGTGGCGGCGGCCGAGGGGGAGTTTCCGCCGCGGCCAGCTTGAAGATGGCCCTGACACCGCGTTGCGTTTTCACGGTTCTGACTGCCTCACTGTCACCTGAGTCGAAGTTCACCAACCACATCTGCGGCGAGAATTCCAAGGCAGGAATGTTTGCGCTGCCTCGCTTGCTGAACCCTCCATTCTCGGCGTTATAATGTATGTCGATGTGTGCCTTCGTGATGATCAAAGCATTGGAACTATTCCATGCTTTACTGACGAATTTGGTCAGAGCGTCGTAAACAGCCTTGCAGATTGCGTTCTGGTTATCCGTGACGTTGAATCCGTTTCCTTCAAGACACTTGTCGACTTGTTGCCATGCCTCCATTCTTTGCGAGAAGCTCTCGTTGAAGTGCTGACTGTACCTTTCAAGGCACATGAAAAGATTGTTGTGGACTTTCCCGAGCTCTGGCGGGCGTGGGAACGGCTCGTTGTCAGTCACGGTGATCTTTTTGTCTTGCATCAAGTCCCAGATGAGATGTGAGAAGGACTCGAAGACTGCCAGATCATCTCCATAGACCCCATCGTTGATGCACTCTTCAGCTCGCTTTTTGCTCCCGGCCCAGCGAGTGTCGTACCTAATCCATAGGAAGGACTTAATGGTTGCCCAATCAAGAGCCGCCCAGGGCTCCATATCCACCTCCTGATAATACTTAATCGTCTATTTCATGTTATTCAAGGTTCTCTCAGGTGCGGATACATCACGTACACGGCCCATAGTCGCTTGTGTATTCGGTAACTACTCCGCTTGGTGGTCAATGATAGATTTTGTGCAGAAAGAAAAAATGGTCTTCAGAAGGAAGGCCAGGCCAGCCTTTATACTTTTTAGAGCATAAATAGTGCCTCATTTAGCAAATGGCGGTTTACGAGAAGAACAGAATACCCACGACCACTCAGAAATCGAAAGCTTATCCGAAGGGCGGTCGCTGTACGGGCCAGTGGGACAGAAATCTGCCGTCTTTTTTCTCAGCCCGCCACATGTATGACTACGGGAGCCTACTTTAGCACGCTGATTGGTCTATAATATGGGAGAAATGATACACGTATGATTGCACTGCAAAATTGCAGCAAACCCCATACCACAGACATACGTGGATGCATCTGATTAGATTCTATTTTATTTTAAATAGCTCCAGGCGATCAGGAGGCTGCTACAGACTGCAATGCAGAGGTACAAATGGTCGCTAATAAAGCCCTCAAGGCCGAAGCGAGAAACTCAAAGCGGTCGTACTGGGAGGACAGGATCGTAAAAGCCATCACCTCGAAGGCCATATTCGAGATTACTGCCTGGCACAAAGCTCCCAACACGTACCAATCACCACCTCTTGTTAACGAAGGACGGATGGTCACAGAACCAATAGCGAGGACCAGTCTGCTTAAAGACAAAGTGCTCTTACGAATTTCAGCAGATGACGACATTGAAGTCCCCTCGGGACAAGTGGCTCTAGAGGATGCGCCAGAATCTATCCTGTTGGACAAGACAATCACAGTCCAGGAAGCAGAGCACTGCTGTATACATACAGGAGATACTGCGCTGGGCATTGACGGCATCACAGTCAGGCTCCTCAAAGCAGCTTGGCTATGGATCGCCAAGTTGATAGCGACCTTGTACAACGGATGCTTGAAAGCTGGATACCACTCTCGAGCTTCTCTGCCATCCTTAGCCGACATCTTGTGGATGCTGTGCCCAGCAGGTTCTCTTTTGGGCTAACCTTGACTTCTTTCTAGTATTTCCGTAGGTGGTGGCTATGGCTAATGCTGGTAAACAACTAACGAAGAAGTGATAGCACTAAGGCTTGGGATAGCACAAAGGCTTGGCTGCTCAACAATGCGTCCACGTCCCGCATCAAGTTATGGGTAATGTGGGAGGTGGGTTCCCTGGTTCTATCAGGGACGGAATGCATGACAGTTGTTGCCTCTGGAAATATACTGTTCAAGAAGTTTGTCTTTGGGGACGTCCTCCCACTTGACAGGTTCCAAAGCTGCGAGAGGCTCATGATGGTCACCCACACCTTCGGCACAGTTCTGTCTGTAAAGAAGTCTGGTTCGTTCAGACCATTAAGCAGCAGCTTTGCAGGGTGCTCTTCTTGCTGAATGCTGCACACAGAGTAGTGAGTTGCGTAAGCTGGACAACTCAATCTTGACACACTCGATAGCACCAGCTCCGCCACGACGTTATGGGTAACGGTGCGGGAAAGCTTTTCCCAATCCGGTCTGACCGAATAAAAGCCTCACACTTTAAGTGCATAGTTTCAGTATTTAAACATTACATGGGGGTGCTACCAGGGGCTCAAGTAAGGCTTTTGATTAGCCGCCACCAGCCAGTGGAGCTCAGCTCGGTGTTTATCGAGCTAAACTGGATTGGAGGCTGAGCCGCGACGTAAAAAGTACTCCATCGCGGTCGAATCGCTGAGAATAGCTGTGGAGGCCATCTCGGTCTTTGATGGTATAAATAGAGCAGGTGTATTCCATATATGTGTGTCTCTCTCTCTTCCTGCAGCTGCATCATCTCATTTAGCCACTTGACTAAGTTGCTCTTCGGTGACATCCAGTAATATTTATACTGTGTCTTGACTGAGGTGAACCCAGCCTGCCTTTTCCCATCCACAACATGATCATCCAACCTCCCTCAGAAAACGGCCAGCCAGTCCTGGAGACTGTCGTGCAGCGATCAATACTTGAGCAAGCAGAAGCTGTCATTGCTGCCCAGACCAAGGCCGCAAGACCCACGAGACAGGAGGCTCTCCTACAAATGGCTGACCTCGTCACTCCCGATGCGGTCGAGGACGACATGCCCCCTCCTGCTTATGGCGACAACTATGGCGAGATCTGCAACGAAAATAGCAACCTGGGCACTATTTCCCGTGTCACAGACGACGGCCGTGTCAACATCCGCATCAATCAGTTCAACCGGCGTTTGTCCCAGATCTTTACTCCTGCTTTATGTCAACAGGCCCAAGGTGTTCAAGATAGCCGCCCGCCTTCTCCCCCCTACATTGCCCCTTTCCTTGAGGGCGAGGAGGGAGTTCTTCCACCCCCGCCCTTAAACGTCGTCATCCAGGTCGTGGGCTCGCACGGAGACGTGCAACCCTTCGTTGCCTTGGGAAAAGTCCTAAAAGACACCTACGGCCATCGCGTACGTCTAGCGACTCATCCCAACTTCAAGGATTTTGTGCAGGAGAATGGCCTGGAATTCTTCAGTATCGGCGGCGACCCCTCCCGGCTAATGGCCTTCATGGTCAAGAATCCCAGCCTGATGCCGGGCTTCCGCAGTCTTCTAAGTGGAGATGTCGGTCAGCGAAGAAGAGATGTTGCTGAGTACATTCAGGGCTGCTGGCGATCATGTTACAAAGCCGGTGACGGAATAGATCTTCGTGCTACCGACGATGGCATTTCCGAGTCCTCTGGGAACGACCCTGGCTCCGAGTCTGCAGCAAGACCCTTCGTCGCCGACTGCATCATCGCCAACCCCCCCAGCTTTGCCCATATACATTGCGCAGAGAAGCTGGGTATTCCTGTTCATATCATGTTCACCATGCCATACTCTCCTACCCAAGCCTTTCCTCATCCGCTAGCCAACATCCAATCCTCCAATGCCGACCCTCAACTCACTAATTACATAAGTTATGCTATGATCGAACTCCTCTCGTGGCAGGCTTTAGGCGACATCATCAATCGATTTCGCGCCAAGTGTCTGGGTTTGGATCCCGTGAGTCTGGTCTGGGGCCCCGGTATGCTCCAGCGTCTCAAAGTCCCTCATACTTACTGCTGGTCTCCGGCCCTGATACCCAAACCGAAAGACTGGGGCTCTCATATATCCATATCCGGGTTCTACTTTCTCAACTTGGCCTCTAACTACACCCCTACCCCTGACCTCCAGGCATTTCTCAACGCCGGTCCACCCCCCGTCTACATAGGATTCGGGAGCATCGTTTTGGACGATCCCAATGCAATGACGGAGCTCATTTTCGAGGCAGTGAGAAAGACTGGCCAGCGTGTCCTCCTTTCCAAAGGCTGGGGAGGCATGGGCGCGAACGAGTTTCGTATCCCCGGCGGCGTCTTCATGCTAGGCAATGTGCCGCACGACTGGCTTTTCAAGCATGTCTCGTGCGTCGTTCATCATGGTGGCGCAGGGACTACGGCGGCAGGCATTACCGCAGGTCGGCCGACTTTAGTCATTCCCTTCTTTGGAGACCAGCCTTTCTGGGGCGCCATGGTTGCGCGAGCAGGGGCCGGCCCCGATCCGATTCCTTACAAACAACTCACAGCCGACAAACTAGCCGATGCCATCAACCTGTGCTTGAAACCCGAAAGCCTGGAGCGCGCCAAGGAGCTCGCAAGCAAGATCGCTGGGGAGCGAGGCAGCGACATGGGTGCTCAGTCGTTCCACCAACACCTCGAGGTTGACCGACTCCGTTGCACCCTTGCACCATCTCGACCCGCTGCGTGGCGCATCAAGCGCACCCAGGTCAGGTTAAGCGCTTTTGCTGCCTGCACTTTGGCGAATGCAAATCTTCTGGATTTCCATGACTTGAAGCTCTTTAGACCACAAGAACACTACACCGACGAGGGACCTTGGGATCCAATATCCGGAGGTACTATGGCATTTGCTGGGGCGTTCGGCAGCATGCTAATGGGGCTTGTCGATTTTCCCTCAGAGACATTGAAAGCTTTGCACATTCCGTCTGGGCCCAGCCGAAAGCAATCCCAAGCATCAGTGCCGAAAATCTCAAGGAAAAGCGAGAACGCACATGTGGGGGAAAGGTCAACTCTGCCAACTTCGCCAGAGCAGAGTCAGACGAGCTTGACTATTCAGGAATCTCTTGCGGCTGTTCGGAACCCTCCGAACCTCTCCGTTTTGTCATCTCCCCCCCCGAATATCGGCTCAAGCTCTATGTCTGATGCATTGCAAGGCCAGTTGAGTACCAAACAAGACGACGCTAACCTAAGTCGAGTCCGCAGTCAAAATAAATCTGGCCCCGGCAAGGACCATGACATGCTGCGCCAGACTGGCGCGCACACGAGCAAAGGCCTCGGGCGTATCGTAAAGGCGGTTGTGCAGGCACCTATGGAAATCTCAGTGAGTTTTACCAAAGGGCTTCACAACATCCCTAGGCATTTGGGAGACGATACCGTGCGCCCTCAAGAACGAGTCAGCGATTTCAAGTCAGGCGCCAAGGCAGCAGGAAGAGAGTTTGGCCTCGGCTGGTACGATGGCGTGACTGGCCTGTTCACACAGCCTTGGAAAGGCGCCCAGAAAGACGGTACTAGCGGGCTTCTCAAAGGAATCGTCAAAGGGATCACAGGATTCGTAACCAAGCCAACCGCAGGCACCTTTGCTATCCCCGGTTATATGATGAAGGGGATACACAAAGAGGTGCAGAAGTTATACGGCAGCAATGTACAGAACCACATCGTCGCGTCCAGGGTAGCTCAAGGATACGACGAGTGGCTGCAAAGCTCCGATTCAGAGAAGGAAGACGTCATCGTTCGGTGGAAGCTGATCCAGAGATACCTGAAGAAAAACCTCAACCCTGACGAGGTGGTGCAAGATGTTCTGGAAACACAGCGAAAGGGGAGGAGCATGGAGGACAGAGAGGCCCGCCAAAGCTCCGGACGTACCACGAGTTCCGCTCAGTCCGCCAACAGTGCAGATGCTCCAACCCAAGATCCTCAAAGTGTCATGCTCGACATAGGCGGTTCACAGTCCCCCTTACGCCCTGCCAACACGGCCCCCGAGAAATCGCTGGAAGCGGCTGAAATCAACAAAAGCATCCGACTATCAGTCCAGGAGACGTCAGTTGGAGACACAGAAGAGAATGCTGATGTGGAGCTGGCAATTCAAGAAAACGTATCTCAGCTTCAGCTCCAACGGAAAGAAGCTGCAGATCATCAGGCAGATGAGGAGAATTTGCGCCAGGTGATGGTGGCCAGCGAAGCCGAAGCTCAGCGACATGCGAGGGAAGGATTGGAATATGAGAAACAGCTGAAGCGAGTCATGGTGCAGAGTCTGAGGGAACAGAGACAGAGTGGAAGCGACAGTGAGCGGGGGTCGGATAAGGATGTCGATGACGAGGAAGATGAAGAGTTTGAGCGGGCAGGAGGGAAATTCGAGAAGATGGCAGAGAAGGCGGCAGCAGTGGCTGGTGGGTCACCAGGCGTCCAACGACCCCCTTCATATGATCTGGGGCATCTCGCAGGCACTACGCAAAGTGAGTTTGAGACGCAACAACGGGGACAGCAGAGGGAGAAAACGACACAAGAGAGGTCGGAAGAAGAGATTGTGATGGAGTACGTCAAGAAGCAAAGCCTCTTGGAAGTGCATCATCAGAACAAAGGCAAGGGCCGTGCCACAGCGACAGAGGATAGAGACGATGAAGACTTGCAGAAAGCATTGGATTTGAGCATGCAAGGACACGAATATAATGCGGAGTATCGGTACGGGGAGGCTTCAGGGACCTACGCGAGACCTCACGAAGCAGCGAATACGAGTTGGCCTGCATGGTAACCTATTGTGGAGATTTTTCTCAACAGATATTCCCAGCCTCATTCACTTTTAGACTTGAACACGATTTCTTTCTCTATACTGTCTCACTAGAGCACGCGCTGTTGACTGATTCTAACAGCTAAAGCAAGCCCCTCCGCTTGACTATGGAGCTGATCAGGCGATTTAACGGATCCTTACGCACAAGGTCCTATAGAGCTCTTACAGGTTTCTGCGGGTCTTTACATTAGCGTGGCAAAGGTCACTATACATTATTAAATTATCAAAGACCAGGTTGGCCTCCACAACTATTCTCAACAATTTGATGACCATGGGGTACTTTCTATTACGTCGCAGCCCATACCTGAAATCTTTCCTCAATTCAGCTTAGCTCAACAAACACCGAGCTAAGCTCCACTGGCTGTTGGCGACTAATCACTGCATAATGTAGGTAAAATATGGTGCCAAAAGTCCGAGAACAGACCCACCACCCACAGCGGCTTGAAGGTGCACGTGTAATTCCAATTGACCACAGCTTTACGCAAGGTGGAGTAATTCGTGATTTGACATATTGCTAGATAAGTCTCCATCCGGAGACTGAAATTTGGGATTGTGATACCGGCCTCGGCGTACGACTTTCAACCTGCGAGGCAGGGAATCAATCAGGTTCCGGATCAACGTCTGGGAGATAGTAGCTCACGCCGCGCACAGGCACCGCTTCAATATCTCACATGAAGCATTACTACCTGTCAGATCTTGGAGCTCAGGGTATTGTGTAAAACATATTGCCTTGAGGGCCTTCCAGACGTGCTCAATGGGGTTCAGGTTAGGTGAGTGATATGGCCAGTCGATGTACTCAATGCTGTTGATTTGCAGCCGACTTTGCGCATCTTCTGAGATGTAAATTTCTTGCATTATCTTGCTAAACGCAATTTGTTGTCGCAAATACGAAGACAAACCTCTTCAAGTGCACGTAGATAAATATGAGTTGTGTAGCTAGCACGCCGTGACTGCATATCCGGCTCCTTTGAAACTAACCATGTTCTGCTGTCTCTGTATATCCCTGCCCACACCATAATAGATATTCATGCTTTGCAGTGGACTATAATGTTGAGTAATAATTGTAGGAACTTCTCATGAGGTTTGCGGAAGACCCAGCTGTCTTTGTTGTTGGATTGGTTCCGTGCTGTTGACTCGTCCGAGAAGATCGTCTTAGTGATTCGTCTTAGTTACCTCCAAAGGTACATATCCGGAAAGCCATACCTCCATTAATTCGTCAACCTCATCCCTCTGACCTTGTGCAAAGGAAAGCCTCTTTCCTGCTGTTTCTACTGATATTTCTATTCGCTGCATTGAGCGCCATTTGCGTAGAATTTTGGCACCTTATTTTAGCTTAGCTTCACAGGCGCTGCCGAGGTGATTCTTGTCGGACGGGACCTCGAGGTTCGCCAGCGCGGATCGTGGCTGTCGTTTGGGAGAGGCTCTGAACGGAAACATTCAGGCGCAGATGGCACCCGTACGTTTGATACGGGGCGAAGTCGGAAACCGAAAATTTCCACCCCGATGCCTGGAGATTCGTGACGTATGAGACATAGAAGCTTTACAAGAGGCGATGCGAGCAGCATACCAAGGATTTGGCGGGTCTCCCTACACACATACAGGGGATGGGAGGCTATCTTACACATGCAGAAATCTATATATCGACAGTTTCCGTCCAGAAGACCCAGTTATCCAGGCATGAGTAATCAACATGACCCCACCCTTGCACGAGAGGCACGTTTGGCCGGCTGAACTCAACGTCAACGACGCGGCGGCTCTCACCAATTAATCTTAGAGGGGACACCCCGTAGCCGTGAACCCTCTGCCCTTCGAGGATGTTGCAGTCAGCCAGCGGAGCGCCGGGGGAAGAAGGCATACTGGCAGATGTCTCAAGGGCAGCTAGTCGAGCACCGATTGCCGCCATAATTTGTCCATTCATAGGTCCCTGGCGACCTTGTTCGTTGAGCATCGTCGTCGCTAAACTACGCAGCAGCGGATCTCTGCACTTCGCACTCACAAGGAAGAGCGAGCTAACAATGCCAGGACGCATTGAGAAGCGTTTGAAAGCACTGGATTTGGTCCGCCGCCTCAACCGCGCCGACGCTGCAGCGTCACTCACAATGCTTCGAAATAGATCCTGGTGTTCATCATAGCCCGTTTGAAATGGGTTGTGGACACACAGGATGAAGATTATAATCGACGTCAGCTGCGTGCGAATAGCATAAATCTCCGCAAGCACCTCCGAATCTCTCAGCGTAGACGTCGCGGACGAATATTTGGCTTGCAGCCTCGTAGCAAGCGCCGCTAGGCCATCGAAAACCGAACGACATTGGGTCACCGCGTCAGATTGACCCTTGCACATGATGGGATCATGCTCTTTCCAGCTTGGATACGTGTACCGCAGCTGGGCAGCCGACTCTATGAATTGATATGATCGGTGAAGGCAGAGAATCGCGGCGTTAATAGCAAGCTCCGGCTCGCGGAACGCATCGTCTCCATTGGCTGCTTCTTGAGATCCCAGGTACATGAATGCCGGCGTCTGGCACATGGCGTAGCTGCCAATCAAGACGTCAAGTTTGACTAACTCGTCTTTAATTGTGCCGAGAATCTCGGCAGATGGATTTATCTGGCGACGCTGATAGGTCTTGGTCAGGGTCTGTACGGCCCCAAGAAAATGAGCAAGTGCATTTTCTTCGTGTTGGCTTAGAATCTCAACGAAGGCCAGGATGATTGATGTCAGAGCCAGGGACTCTGGACCGGCAGTCTCGTTGTTAAAATCCGATTGAAGCCTTGCTAGAGCTGAGCCGTAGTAACTCCAGGCGGAACAAGGGCTTTTTACGATGGCGTTACTGAGCGATAATTCGTACGCAGCCCCAAACGCGGCAGCGGCGGCCTTGACACATTCGACTTGATTCGATAGCTGGAGAAATATGCGCCCCCAGACACCGTCTTCTTGCAGGGGACGGCCGTTGTTGTCCAGAGACAGCACATGAGCTGCAAGATAGCTTAGCCTCTCCGTATGGCTGTCTGCTGTGACGCCGATCTTCAGAGCAGACTGCAAAGCCGGTAACGACTTTCTTTCGTGGTTGTAACCGCCACATAGTCGGCCTGCTTGGACGCATCGCCGACACAGAGGCTTTTGTTCGTCACACTTGACCCGGCGTGTCCTGCCTCTGGTCAGTCGAATTGGCGCCAAGATGGCGGGGTGAGGGTCCATACTTGCAAGTTACGCAGCCTCGTTTCGACTGCGAAACAACGACGCGAGACCGCTTTGATGTAGGAGCGGATATTTCATTGCCGGACATCGGACTTGTAGAGGATTGGTGATGATTTGGAATTGCCTCCATGATGGCCGCAGAGCTGATGTGGCAAGTTAGATGTAAGAGTAAGGTTCATCAGCTCTGCGCCAGATCAGCCGTGGCTGAGCTTAGTACATCTTCGGGCCGAAATCTCTCCGGCCACTCTCCTGCGCTCGACGGCTGCTCCCTCTAGAGTGTGTAAAAACTGAACCCTGGCCCCTTGGTTTCTCTTAAGAGCCCAGTGCTATTAGAGATTTGCCGCAAATGTCAGGAAATTTAGTTCATCTGCAACTTCGTAGCGAAGAATGCAAAAGAGGCAAAGATTATATCAGAATGAAGAGCATTGAAAGTGGTACAGAATGGGATAGACTTTTACTTGTATAACACAAAGTTGAGTGACGGAAATTGATAAATGAAGTTGCTTCAAGTAAACAGTTACATTGGCAAAGGTCCTGATTCTAGGTAGGTTACCCTGCAGTAGATATTTATACTCTACAGAAAGCAGGATAGTGTAATCCCGACCAGTCAACCCTCGACAACAATTTGACCTGAAGTCCAGAATCCACCAGTTTGAACAAACCACATTTCCCGTGCAAGGTATTTCTGGTCCATAGAGGATAGGCAATGGAAACCCCTTCCACTGATGAGGCAGCAAAAGAAGGCAAATGAATAAGGACAGCTCGTGTCGTTGGCTCCGGTCGTACGGACCCAATCGTAGTATGGCATCGAATCTTGCCTGCCCTCTGGTGCCTGAACACCCTGCAGGTGCTCCTTCAATAGCGCATTGTCCGAATTGTGCGCAATATGCGCTAGAAGGAACTTCTCCAGCTCCTGCATCACACGCAGCTGGGCTGACTCTGGGCTTTGGACCAGGGCCTTATGCTGCTTCACATGCCTGATGTATTTGAATAATACTTCAGTTACATACCCCAATGCAAGGGGGTTGGAGGGCGATCCAGGGTCGGGTTGTGGGGGTGTAAGAGTTGTTGGCTGGACTGTGGTCGAGTGGGGTAGTGATGATGAGGCAGATGGTAGACCTCCGTTTCGTATTTCGGTGCCAATGATCATTCCCAGAACCTGCAAGCTCGGTTCTGTGAGCCGCGCGACGACAGACTCCATGTATTCATCTGCTTGATTGTTCAACATCGAGATCACCATCATCTCCCACATTTCATCAGCAGAAAGCTTGAAGCTGTTGGTGGCATTGATCGTTGTCCACGCAATCGGAATGTACTCGAGATATTTGTCTGCCGACATGTCCATATCATCTCGGGGAAAGATGTCGAGGCGTGCTTTCTTGAGACGGCTTGTATACATTACTGCTTCGTAGATTGCCCACATCATTGTTGGTTTCGAGAGGTCTTGAAGAAGTGGGAGCTGGCCAAAGAACTTCGACATTTTTTGGATCCTGGTTTCATCAATCTTGAATATATGCTCGACCTCGGATGTCCACGACTGCTCCTTTGCTGAAGACTTCATGACTGCTAGGCAATAAGTTTCCGAAAGTCTTGGATATTTATAAGTGACTTTTTCAATCCAGAGATATTCGCCGGTTGCCCACTGGCTAGAGTGAGACTCTAAATATGTCTTCGCTTTCGAGAGCGCAGCTCCGGCGTGCTGTCGGATGGGAAGATTCCAGGGTAGCTTGAGGGAGTGGGAGATCAGCAAAGCCCCATATGAGGTTCTTTCGACCGAATCTTCCCATGATCCATCCTCATGTTGTCTGGAAAGGGTACGACTGAGAAGTTGAACAAGAATGATTGGTACATCAATCTTAATGACATCCGCAGCAATAATTTTCAGCGAGCCATGATCATAGACCCGAAACAGCTGAAAGAGCGCTGAAGACAGTAGCATATCTGTATACTCAGCGGCGAGGTTCCACTTGTCTTGTAGTCTGTTTGCATTCCAACATGTGCATAGGAATTTGACCGCTTTCTCAATGTGTGGGACGTATTGGTCGACGGTGGGAGACGTGAGAAGCGCAAGAAGGACGTTGCAATTTGCGCTTGCGCTGGGGTCCCTCTCGAGCTGGTATGTTTTGAAGTGACTTTCACCCTCAAATTTTCGAATAAGAGGGGCGCGATCAATCTCCACACCGAGCGCTGTCAATGCCAGCAGAGACCTTGATGTATCGTCGGCATCGGGGAGGAAAGAGGGTGCAAAGCCCAGCACGCCATTTTGATCACCGAGTTCCTTTAAGAGATATTCAGTGACAGCTTGCAGATCGTCATCTTGGAAATCCTCAACGGTAAAATCACACGCAAGCAGTGTCGATATGATCCATGATATTTCAAACACGGATGTGGGAAAGCCGCTTGGTACACAGCCGCAAGATCCATAACTGCGCACGACGTTCTCCAGATAAGTCTGTGCTCGAAAGTCCCACTCTGGCGAGTGCGAGAGATATGCAGCTGTCGATGCTGGAGACCCTAGCATACCTCCGTAGTCGATGCAATGATGCTTGAGAAGGCCAAAATCAACCACATCCACCAAAGCTTCCAAGGAATGCAGCAATGTAGTTGGCTGTTTGGAGGCTACCATGTCTGGATGGAACCCTGAAAGCTTCTTTTGCTGCAGGGTCGCAAGTGCCGATCGGCCTTCAAACTCGAAGATGATTCCCTCCTTGTTGAGTTGGCTCAATAGACTTGGCACCAGCAACTCGAAACCGACATGAACTGTCTGGTTGACGTTCCAATTGTGCAGTGCTGCTTCCAGTGCCCCTCGAGCTTTTTCAATCCTGGACGGCAAATCCCAAGCTCCAGCCGAGCGAGCATTGTCAATGTTGATGATGTCTGACTTGTGATGCTTCACAAGAGCCAAGAGGCCTGCTAGCGTGTTGAGAATGCCATCAATTGGTGAGGCATATGTTGGCCACGTTCCATCGTTGTTTTGATGCAGTAGTAGGTAGGAAAATGACTCTGGAAACAGCCAGTGATTCGGGCCTTCAGTAGTTTGAATCATAGCCAGCCACGCAGTGTCGTAGATGGAGATGCTGAAAGATCCAAAGCCGTTCTCTTGAGAACACTGCTCCGCCAGATGTCGCACGGCTCTATTCGCATCCCGGATGACATCTCTAGAGAATTTAATCTCCTGTCGGTTTGGTGCAGACATGTTGCTTGGTACACAAGGAAGCAATCAGAATGAAATCGAAGAGGTTGACTACCCAGGTTCGAAGGTAGAATACGATGCTACGGCTGCAACTTTACAAGAAGGTCATCGTTCATCAGAACCAATAGATATCTCAAATGGGATGCTGACCAAGCCTCAAGACTTCACAGTGAATGGCATACCAAACTCAAATCACGAACAAGACTTGGACATATGTCCGGGTCCACACGTTCAGTGACCTGACCTTGTCTATGCCCGGATACGACAATCAGTACGATACGTGCGAGGACTCACTGGCCCTGGGCCGTGCAAGGCCCCGCTAGCCAGCCAACAGCCAGACCGTAGATAGCCTCAGATAGTTCGGCTTCGTGGCTTTTTCTCTCTTTTTCTCCTCTCTTCAGCGCACATGAATACGAGCCCTTTTTAGCCATCGCATACGATAGCGTGCAGAAGGACTGCACATTTACTGGACGCTATTGAGAATAAGGGTGGTGAAACAAGCCAACATGCATGGTACCAAATTAATATATGCTTGTACTGCTGTACCATGGTACAGTTTGCGACCTAGACCGTATATGCATCTACTAAGCCTTCAAAACTAGTAACCTATATGCGAGGGCAAAAGGGCTCATATTACAATGCGCTGAAGAAGAGAGAAGAAAAAAGAGAAAGCTACGAGGTCGAACTATCTGAGGCTATCAATAGATCCAGCTGTTGACTGGCTAGCGGGGCCGTGCACGGCCCAGGGCCAGTGACTCACTAGCCCTCGCACAACTTACATCTTACGTCTTTCTATATCATACCCCCTTCTATCTCCGCTTGTATGTCTTGATGCTTGCTTTCGTTGTATTGGTTATGCGAGGAACCGAGCTAATTGCGTGGAGGTAAAGAAGCAAAAAGGAGAAGAAAGAGCGAACAACTAGATGGCCGAGCTTCCTAAAGCTATCTAAAGCCCTGGGCCAGTGACTCACTGGCCTTCGCACATCGGTCATCTCGATAATTGTGAGCTGTATTTTGAGCTCTTTGGTTATGACAAGAGCCAATGCACGTGGTTTTGCTCCCAATTTTCTTGAGACAATCGTACCTATGAAAGCAAACGGACTAGGAAGAGGTTGTTAATCCCCCTCCCCCCCCCCCCAAAAAAAAGAATGTTGATATATATGCTATTATCATTAGGAGGAAAGAAAGCTAAAAGTTTCGGAAGGACAGAAAGTATTTAGGTAAGCACCGCGCTGTAGTTGATATGGATTTTGAAGCCAGGGCAATACAGTGGCTGACAACTGCCAGATCCCACATAGCACGGATTTGTACTTTTGCAGAGGATTGAATCATCAGGCAAGACGAAATATCAAGAGCACCCAATTATTACCTGATTTCATATATCTGACTCCGTATATCTCAGCGAACTTGAAACCTCTGAATATAATCATAGGCTATTTGCCTGCAAGAACTGGATCATCTGCTTGAAGCTATCCGGTCCACTCTTGTGGGCCGCGACAGCATGCCCTGAACCTGCTGCAATATACGACTGACTTCCATTGGACGCCGCCGGGTAGAAAGTCGCCAAAACAGCTTCATTCTGATCCGTGGGATAAAGACAGTCGCCGCCGCAGAAGACAAGATCATTCTCGCCGTTGACGACATCGACCGGCCCAGTGAACTGCGTTGCCGGCGCGACGATACCTCCTAGCGTAAGCAGGACGCCCAGCGTATTCGTCTGCTTGTTTGCAACCTGTTGCTGAAACACGTTCTCGTCAAAGTTCGGGTACCGGTAGAACGCAAACTGTATGCCGACTGCCGTCTGCTGCGTCAGGAAGCCAGTGGGCAAGTTTTTGAGCTTGGGCGCCGGATCTGTGTTTGCGTTGATGAAGTTGAATGCCGCGACGGTCAGAGCGACGGAGGTTGCGCTGGTGCTGGTACCGGACAGTATTACGGCGTCAAAGTCCTCCGGATACTGCGTGGTGATGGCCTGCGTCAGGGTGCTTCCTGCGCTATGCGCAACGCCGACGACTTTGTCGAAGGCGAACCCCGCCAAATTTGCATCACGGAGTAACCCAACCAGCGCATGCGTGACGGCGACCTGAGAGGTTGCCTGCACGACCTGAATAGGGTCCGGGTGGTCAGAATTCCCCACGCCTAACTGATCGTAAGAGAGCGTCGCGTAGCCTGCTGTTGAAGCCACGTCGACGTAACTATAGCCTGGGGCAATGTCCCAGTAGGTGTGGTCGAGAGTCGCACCGTGTGTCAATAGCTGCACCGTCTTCACCTTGGTCGTATCTGCGAGGTCACTAGGTAGGCAGAGCTTAGTGAAGATGTTGTAGTCGCCGGCGATGATACTGGGCCCACCAGCTGTGACGTTGGTGGCGAAGGTGGAGTCAACCTGGAACATCTCGACGAATGACTCCGTTACGGCCATCTGGTCTTGAGGCGCCGTGTAGAGGATTTTCGTCCCGGTCACGTTGATAGACACGATGATGTCACCAGAGATGCAGGTCGAGCCGCCACCAGTGGAAGTGCCGATACTGGCATTGGAAAAGCCATTGGTGGTAAAGTTCGTGAGTGCGGCCGAGGTAACGAGGGAGAACTGGTTGAAGAGAAACGCTAGGGGAAGCACAACAGAGGTATTCATCATGACGAGAGGATACATGAATGTCTGGGGAAACAGGAAGGTGTGTCTTGTCTGCGGCATGAGATACCAGGAACATATATGTATTTGTCGCGCTGTCGATGACCCATTACTTGACGTTGACATTTTCCACATGACCCAGGCTGCGCCCGTCAGAGAACACCCAGCAGAGATGAGCTACTTTAAGCATGCAGCAACCATTGAGACAAACAGGGGAGTTCGTCCGCCCGCCACGTAGACTCAGCTAACCAATCCTTGCAGCTCAACCATGCCAAGTTTTGGAGGAGCCCGGGCCTGCACAAAGGTGGCGTCGGAGAAGGCTAAAAGCGGGGCCGAAGATCATATAGCGGGCTCACATGCCCCACTTGTCCGGCTCCCCACCGGCTAGCACTATGCGATAGTTCACTTCTCAATTCAGTATTGTCAGACCTTTGGTCTGCCTTCTTTCCGTGCTATTCTCTTATCCAAGCTGGAATAATGCTGCCCTTTATTCCTTTTCAACAAACAACAGTTGATCACTAAACCGATGCACACCCAATACAACTTACTATTTAGGGTACTTATTCCAAATTCCAACCTGCCAAATCAATCAGAACCACGTTTTGGTCTGAAGATTGCGATGTCTACAACACAAACAGTACGGGAGAATTGCGTATAAGCCATGTTTTCTTCTTCTTTTCTCGTTTTCTATTTTAGTTTCTTAGGGGGCATCGAATTCAATTTGTCCCAAGAGATCATAAGAACCTCATAGAGACTAGTAATGCAAGCTACCAGTGACTCTTATCCGTCCGTCCACCCTTATCATCAACCGAAATGCCTTCCAGAATACCCGCCATTGAGCTTGCAGATCCGAGATCATCATTGCGCACTTATGAAATTAACGCTGGCCAGCCTTAATGTCTTGGTGATCAACAAAATGTCTTGCTTGCCAGCCACGTAATGGGAGGCCGCATGGTGCAGCATAACAGTCCCAGCCACTGAACCCTTCTGTAAGCTGAGACACGCCAGGTGGGAACATAGAAGACGCTAGGGGCATGAAAAAACGTCAGAGGACTGATCAGGGCGTCAAACAGATTGGCCATTCATTGAATCTCCAGGATCTTCTGGCTCGTCCCATCTCATCTCTCGCCCCTCGCCCAGTGTCCTCTCGCCCTCCTCACGATGCTCACGATGTTTCGGGATAGATGAGGCAGAAAGACAATATTCTCTGGTTAAAATACGAGAAATTGGGCAAGCAATTAGACCAGGATCAGACAAAAGGACAGAATGTGGGGAAATGTGGCATCCGAACCTTCCGATCGGAAGAACCAGAAAGTACACGAGGTGGGGTATGCCTGGCTTTGAAGACGGCTTGTCTTCGAAGCGGAGGTATCATTGCCTACTTACAAAGCCTAACCATGCTGCGGACAAAGGCATCGACAGCTGTGCGCGTTCGTTACTGGACGCTGTTGGATCAGCAGCACAATATCAAATTCTCGAATTCCATGCTCGAATCGAAGGGGCCTACGAGCACAAGCAACTCATATAATAACATGAAATATACGTATATAATCGGTACGGGATCTACCAACACGAAACCGATGCCACTTTCAATAAATGTCCAGTGTTTTTTTCTTTTTTTTAAATTTTTTTTCCCCGATACCATGCATAGTTACGTACCTAGCTACGTACCTTAAGATTTTCATCACCTTTGTTACAGCTCACGGGAACCATTTGCTTCCAATCCTCAGCTGTTGCTCCATTGCATGCTTACCGCAAAAACGTATATAGCTTGACCTGTATTCGGATAGAACAGTCTAAGCTTGACTCTGAATTAGGGTGGATATCCGCATCCGCCACCCAGCCACGGCATATTTCCAATGTTAACCATGATCAAACTCGCTTAATGTGTACGCCATTCTAATGCTATCAACAAGCTGTTCCTCAACTCATTTTCTATGTAGGAAAATAAGACCAAGACTTACCATATTGAGAACTTTTCAAACACTACTTTGCAAAGATTGCCTGATATCTACACCTCGGAACTCATCCGAATCACGGGCGAGGGACATAGGTACAACCTCAAGGCTGTCCACTTTTGATTCGTCGTAGTGCTTGGTCTGGTGAGACGGAAGGCTCGATAAGCAATTCGACCTGATGATCATTCACATATCATCTTCGTATCATACTCAGAAACCCCTTTATTAGCGTGCAGGAGTACTCCTATGCACTCAGGGCCATTGCTACCTAGTTAATCATCGCATTGCGGCTGCCCTTCCGTCCATTCCTTCCATCGCGGGCCTTAGGACAGAAACCGGCCGCTTCCCACGCTACCTCTAGAGATCAATCCCTGTTACTATGTTGAACGGATACGACATCTATTCCGTGTACCCGAATGAAACCCCGAAGAATGTCACTCTAAAGGTCCTAGAAATAAAAAAAATCCGATTTATGAAGAACTGGGTAGGATATACGACCTGGTACATGCCGGCATGCTTGTGGTGGTTACCCTTCCGGCCCAATGGACAAGTGTTGTGAACAACATCTGCAAGCTACTTACCTTACAACCGGTAGTTAAATGCAATGGGATGATCATGCCTTCATCGCAACTAAGTATCGGTTAGGTCGGAAGAAATGGAAGGGGAAAGGAAAGGGGGAATAACCTATCAAGAATTGTATCTACTGCTCTGCAATTAGCACTTTTTCCCACTGAAAACACTCGGCGCAAGTCTTTCAATATTCAGGGTAATCTCTTTTCCTTTCTTTTTGAGTTCCATAACATACATGGAAGCGAGGGAGAGATGACTAGACAGCCTGCCGTCGCTATCTTCGGATTACAGCTGGCGTTTATGTGTATGTAGTATATATGTGGATAGCCTCAGCTTGGCTTGGCGCGCCCTAAGTCCCTCGGGAGGTTTCAAGGCGTTCTGATAGGTTTCTCGTTCACAAAGCATTAAATATAATGAATGAACGAGCAGTTTTCAATTCAATTGATACCAATGATAACTTGCGTCAAGTAATATACGTGCATTGATTCGGCTCATTCAGGTTATGCTAAATATAGAACAAAGTTTGAAGTAATATGTTACGACCCTCCCAAGTGGAAAACTCTGAAAGACTGTAATGAGGAGTCACCAGCGTGGTACCCTCCGGTATATACGTGTCACCTATGGTGAAACTGCCTTTCGTAAATAGCCTGAGTCTTGCAGAAGGAACCGCTGGACGGAGACGTAAGGTTTCGTAAATGCAGGTATTTAGATGTAAGGCATATTGCAATGCCTGGTAGTCGTAAATGTTTATGGAGTAGAGCTCTTGGTGAATAAGCTCGAGATCGTGTGGATGACTGACTATGAAATATATTGTATCTTCTAGCACTTGACGTACCGGATCACTAAGGGACAATGTCAGCTTGAAAATCTGAACATTATCTCAGAGACACCCTTGACATCACAAAAAGTCGTTAAACCACAGCTTCACCAGGGATCTGGGGAACATATAGAATAGAAAGAAAATGCCATGCTAGAAAAGAAGGAAATCGAACGTAAAAGACATGTTCATAGGCTTCGTACCCAAAGAGGGTCACCTCCTTGGGACCTAGCTCGCTTATAATCAGAGCTTTGATCTTCAGCTTTTTGCATCCGGAATCAAGAAAGCACCCACCGGTACGGACAACATCTCTGTATTGCGCTCGAGGATTATTAAGAATCTTGCAATTTTGATCCATTGTTATAAGCCACAAATGTGTGAGCATAGACAATCGCAGCCGTAGTGGTCCAGGGGTGTGGCCCAATGGAGAAAAGAAGAGCCGAAATACAACGATGCTGGTGAACAAAGTGAAGAGGTATGTGCAGCAGATGCACAAAGTTTCTTTGTGTGGGTGTCCAAAGGATGACGGCTGAAGGTAAGATTTCAAAATGGAAACAGTGATTGCTAAGATCAAATGGACACGAGCAATGCTTGCCGCTGCAAGATCATGTTCTCCATGTATAAAGACCATCCAATGGGCGAGGAACCCAGCGACAGCAGCACCGACAATCTCGAGTGTGCAAGACATTGTCACAGGGTATGGGACGCTGGTGACGTTAGGAAGCTGTTGGACACGTCGTAAGAAGATTAAAAGAGTTCACTCGTCAGGCACACTGAGTGTGGCACCATGAACGGTTCAAGAAAGAAGGAGGATGAGTGTGAAGCGCTTTTGTCAGGCTGGTGGTGGCTCTGGGTGAGATACTGCAGTGTTGATGATCTAAGAACTCTTTGCATCGCTCATTCGGGGTAAGAGTGATGGCTGTCAGCCATGAGAATGAGCTAAACTGGTCAACGGACCTAACATAGCAGGGGGTGTTTTCATGGATGGGCAAGTTGCACTCACTATATAAGGCTTGAGAGAGGCACTCCGGATAACATCTGTGAAAACCATTGTTCATGAATTTCCTGAATCTTTCGGGCCAGAGATTTTCACCTGCCCCTCCAGTTTACAACACCATCAGCAAATAGTGACTACCATGGCAGCTTCACCAGACTATGTCTTCACCAGGGATTACCTGGACAACAACCGGTTCGTTAATACCCGTGCAGCTGTTGGGCTGACGCGATGTTCTGACAGCTTCTGCTGATCCTTCAGGATCAACCATCAACACTACCAGTGGACACACCTCTTCGGATATCTGGCTCACCCGACTATTCCCATCCAAAATTTCTCTGATGGTAGGATTGCGGATGTCGGGTGTGGGACCGGGTTCGTGAATACGCAATAAATTCCCCTTAGAATATGGATATGCGATAAGCTAACATGCATTTTCAATTTAGTGTCTGGTTAACAGACATGGCTACTCACCTGCCTGCCTCAGTTCGCCTTGATGGGCTGGACGTGTCTTACGATGCGGTGCCGCCACTGCCAACGCTCCCTGCCAACGTTACACTGCGGAAGTGGGACATCAATCAACCTGTTCCAGATGACCTTGTGGGTGCTTATGATCTTGTGCACATCCGGAACTTCGCCTTTGTCCTACACGACGAAAATATCCCGCGAATCCTTCGCAGCCTCATGGAGCTCATAAGTGAGACACACCCGCTCCTGTCTGCTTTATTACAGCGCAGCCCACGGCCCCCGCAGTAAGCTAACGACCAACCTGCAGAGCCCGGCGGCTATGTTCAGTGGGGCGAACCAGACGTGGCCTCGCTGCGCATTGAGAAACTAAACTCTAATGTTAAGGCCGATGCGACGTCTCAGCTGCAGCAGCATATTCGCACTGCTCAACAAAAGGACGGTCGTGTGAATCCGACGTGGGTACCGAACTTGCCACGTCTATCCCGCGACGTAGGCTTGACCGATGTGGAGATTGATGTGCGTGAGGCCCTGCCCCATGCTGCCGTCTTCATGCATGAATGCAGCCTGCTCACCGTCGAGCTGGCCCTCCGACAAGCTGGAGCCGAGGAGCAGAGTGGGGCTATCCACGCGTTGATGCCTCAGATTGCAACAGAAACCCGGAATGGCGCCTAGTTGGCGTTTACAAGATGGGTCGTGGTGGGACGAAAGCCCAAAGTATACTGAGAAGATTGCCGCACAATACACACGAACTCTTGAGCGAGCCAGACATTATCTCCTTGTCAATCATTGCTATCATTACACTCAAAGGTTTTGTAGCTTAGAGTGAATCACAAATTTATTATCAGAAAAGCAAGGCGAGCGACAAGTGCTGGAGGGGGGAAAATTATCAATAAATCAGCATGAACCTTCACTCGAAGGGGAGAGTGTAATTATTACTCCGCAACCCGGAAGTCGTTATGAGCTGTCTTAACAATCCGGCCACGGTTAACACAATGAGCACCCCCTCCCCCGGCCCCCCACCCCAGACCAAAAAACAAACAAGCAAGCCTTGGTGTACTGAAACATGGGATTGCAGCTTCCTAGGTTGTTGTTTACCACATGGTCGACATTAGATCAGCGTCAATACCGGAAGATTTCTACATATTTCTACGCAGTTTCGTATCAACCGGCCCATCCTCCGCCCTCAGCAGACGTATGCCCTCTTTCTACCGCTGCATATAAGCACTGACTAGGCCGCAACAGCCTTATTCACTGCATCCACAACTCCCTCCGTCATGGTCAAATTAGGGCAATGGCCTGTTTCCAATTGGAAGGTTTGGACCTGCCGGCCAGCTGCCTCCAGTTCGGCAACCATATACTTCTGGTAGTCTAATGGAATCGTCATATCCAGCGTGGTGTATATGTAAGTAATGGGAATCTCCCTCCAGGCACAGTTCTCGATCCCCTGGTACATGCACTTGCCATTCCATCGGACAAGAGAGGCGATATAAGACTCCAGCTCAGCTGGGTCCGCCCCTTCGCCCACAATTAACTTCTTGGGATCAGCGCTGATAACGCTTTGATCCTTATCGAAGAGGAAAGCGATAGGGATAAGGTTCTCATGGCCATGCTGCCTGACAATATCGATCATCGAACGGCCCTCCGAGAGAGCGAATGCACACATATAAACGATACGGAAACACCACCCAGCAGGCTTTTCTCAGACCGACTCTGGAGTCCCAAGCCACAAAGAGCATTGCTAGCAACCTGGCCGCCGTAGGAGTGCGAGATAACTAGCACAACCTGACCGTCGTCAACAAGCCCTTCCACATAGGAGCAGACTGCAGCCGTGTCATCTGCCAAGTCGGCATTTGGGCTGTGTCTCATGCCTGTATGATCAAGTCAGTCTTTCAAATTAGGATTTAACCGATTCAAACTTATTTCGCTGAACAAGAGTCTCGGTGGTCCCAGCGCAACCAAGCACTAAACATGCATACTCACATGGAGGGAAGGCGAGGAATATGCACCTCATAATCAGCTGCCTCGAGGGCTTTCGTCAGCTTGTCGTAAGTGGCGGGCACATGCCAGCCTCCGTGAACGATGACTATGACGGGCTTTTTCGTAGTAGACATGATGATGCGACGGGAGAGCTTTTAGTGAGAAGCTTGAAGAAATGTTGCAGTTCAGGTGTGAATGACGGCGAGTTGAGGGAAGGAAGCACGCCTCCTTGAGCGGGGCAGGGAGGGCCCCAGTTTGCGGACAGTGGATGTGATAGTTGGGGGGGCGGTGAAAATGTCTCTTCGCAAAGGGAAGGCATCTGACGGCTGAAAATAATAGATAACGTTACGAGTTCCTCAAATTCGTTCCAACGCAGCCTGTTGGTTGCCATCAATCTCACATGAAAAGGGTTGGGACAGCCTAGCCCATCCAATAACATGATGCACACCTTTGAACATGGCAAGGTCACGACTGCAACCTCCCGCCAACGGTTGCATCGACTATTACGTCAGTAATCTTGTGAATGTGTGCGAATGTACATCATCTTTAAAGGACGCGGGACGCCATAGTGAGAAACATAAGCCTTTACATTGGGAGGGTGTCATTGAGAAGACAAGCACGGCAGTTTGTAGGCTCGACTTAGTTTCCTTCGTTATCTTTCTCTGAGCGCCTCACAACCCTTAATTTGAATCACTCAGGCATTCTATATGTGGTAGCCATGCATGGTAACTCTGACCATCACTTTAGCCGTTCAACGTCTTTATGGGAAATTATTATATAATGACACTTATTGTAGGGGAAACAATGTGTTTACATTATTGCTCTATCTGTTGAATAGAAAGGAATGGAACATAACCAGTCTTCACGCACGAATGTCCCTTTTTATACACCCTTGCAGCCGGCACTTCTATCCGGCTGGCGACCTTCTAGCCACCGTTTCCCAACGCTTATCGCGACACCGTCCTCTCGGAAAGTCAGAAACTCTATAGCTTTTGTAAATCTCCCATGCTTCATGTGATTATCGAGTCCTGAGTGAACTTCACTGATGCTTCTGACCATCCCTCGTCCTACTTGCCAAAAGGAGGGCAGACGAGTAGGCTTGGAATTCCTAGGAAGAGCATCGAATCGGCGTCTGAAGGTTATTTGCGTTATACAGTGGAGACTATGGACATGGGACCCTTGCGAGGTGGTCTCGTCTTCTCCACCACGCGCCAGACGCGACGTTCTTTCCTCTAGAAAATCGGTCGTGTTTACCTGGCATTTGATTCTACTTACACCTTTCACGTTCATATACTAAAGGAGGAGCTTCCTGGCGATAGAATTGCTGCTGCTACTCGTTTGAGAACTTCGGGACCATGGAACGGATCACCAACGCAGACCCCGAGAAGGCGAAATCGAATCTCATTGCCCTCTGCAGCGAGAGCTCTTCAGTGCGACATCGAGTCGAAGAGTTCCTCGACCAAATGGAGCAGTGAGCTCAAGGTCGACTTCTGCCAAGCAGCAGGGCCAAAAGAGAAAGGCAACTTCAGCCACCAAGATCTGCGTCCAGTGCCAGGAGCCATTCCACAAAGAGGATAACTCGGACAGCGCGTGTCGGTATCATGACGGTGGGTTCCTGTTGTTCGATCTCTCCATATAACAATGTCTTCGACGCATTTAAGGAACACTAAAGGTGTCACAGGCGAGCTCGAGGTCGATTACGACGGCGATTTCTGGGCAGACCATGATGAGGACTGCCATGGCACAATCGATACAGAGGAAAATCGAATGGAGTTTCCCGAGGGATTTGTATGGAATTGTTGTGGAAAGGAGGGACACCGCTCCGGCTGCACTCGAGGGCAACATGACGCATTGGGTGACCGAAGAGCATAAAATAAGAAACCTGGCACATTTGCTTGGGTCTCTAAATCAGAGACGGAAAATGACGATCCAGGAAGGGGCGAGAGCTCGGAGGATGGGGAGAGTAACGATGACTAGGCATGTTCTATTATATGTCATGTATTGCAGCATCTCGCAAATTTGACAATGTATGCCTCATTTGCTGCATAGTAAGAGTGCTTTTCGATGGTCTTATCTGCCGCGTACTCTAGTCCGTGCCATGAACTATAGAGAGACGAGAACGACCTTCAGTCAAGAGCTGTAAGGCCAAAACTCGGATTCCCAGAAATATTGGCTGGTTCGTTGCCATCTTTCTCTGTATAATTGTACTATTTGGAAGGTTTGCGAACTAGAAATGTCTTGCAAATACTCCACTGTCCCTATAGTGCTTCTCAAAATCAATCTAGTGCCCTCAATACTCCAAAACCATGTTGTAGGCTGATATTCGTGGTGAGACGATTATCTTCCTTATTACTATAGATCTTCATAATGTGCGAGGGCTTGTGACCTACTGGCTCTGGTTCTCGCACCTGATGCCAGGCACTTGCCGTTCTTTCCCATGTAACCCCTACAAGCTGTCTCTTTTCCCACTCTTTTTTTCTTTTTCCTTATCTTTGGCACTCATAAGTTAAATCACTTTCCATAAACGTACTCGTTGAAATCAGTTTCGGGGAACAGATTTTCTCACCATGGGAGTACTTTGACTTGAATCCTTAGCATAAAACATTCCACCGCGGGAGGATCACCTGGCCGCAATCTGCCATGTTTATAATAACTATCTATCTGCGACTGTATAGCTTTCCTTTTCGCAATACAAGTGAGCTGAAAATGAGAATTGCACCTGCTGCTATGCACACACCAGCCCAAGTCCAGGACGCCCAAAATCCAGCATTGCGCATCAAAGCGCCAGCAATAGGGGAGCCAAACAACATGCCAAAGGACATGATTGTGAAAGCCATGCCAAAGCGCGTGCCAATAACATCTGATCTATGAGAGGACAGGCAGACGTAAACGGAAGGCTGTAAAGCAAAAAAAGCCCCTGTTAGGAAACCGTAAAGACAGACCAGAGCTACCATGCCGCCCAAATCCGATTCTACGGCCATAAAGCAGAACGTAACGACGGAGGAAAATCCGGCCACGACGACGATCAGGTTTTGAGGACCGATGTTGATGGCTAAATAGCCAACGGCGATTCGACCGACAGTGGACACACCATTCAATATCGACAGTAGATCGTCACCAGTGAGACGTGTCCGCTGCGAGGTCCTCGTGAGGATCTCAGTAACATAGCTCGGCACATAGAAATATGGCACATACAGGCCGAGAAAAACGGTAAAGCATCCAAACACGAAGAGGCAGTAGGGCGCTTCTCGGAGGGCTGTCGGATCGTACAGAGCGCGATGTCGTCGCTTTGTCCCCTGCCCCGACTGCGCCAACGTGGGTGGTATTCGCATCGTGGCGTTCGCGAAGCCGAGTGTCCCCAGGGCGATGAACCCAATGACTCTCACCGCCCATCCAAATCCCACAACAGGGTGGAGTCTTCGAAACACGATGGGAAATACCACGCCCCCAATTCCGCTTCCACATGCAGCGAGTCCGTTGGCCAGAGGCAGACGCGTGTCAAACCACATGCTCGGCACCCCGACGGAGAGGATCGCCAGGCAGCCTGTCCCCACGCCGATGCACGCACCCTGTGCAAGAAGAAGCTGCCAGAAGTTGGAAGACGCGCTCTGGGCCATAGTACCACCAACAATGAGGAGGCTTCCGATAGCCGAGAGGTGTTTGAAATAACCCATGTCGAAGAGCGGCCCCGTCGCGACGCCTAGAAATACCATGAGGAAGGACTGCAGCGAGCCGATGGTGGATATCTCAAAAGACGTGTGGCTGGAGAGCAAGTTAGAGGCATAATACTCCTCGAATGCGCCGAAGGAGGTTAGCAAGCCTAGAAACAAGAGTAAGCCAATGCACACAGTGTATATGTCTAGGTAATTAATGCTTGGCTCACATATCGTGATCAAAAACCTTTTACTTTGATGTTATGGATATAGAAGCACCCGCAAGACTTACCCCATGTGTTAAAATACAAAACAAAAGCTCCGGCTACCTGGAGCCAGGCTTGTATGCCTCCATTGGGGCGGGCCTTGGGTCGCTCCGGCTCCGTGGCGATTTCAATGGTGGTTTTACAAGTCTCGACCGACTCTTCGCCATTGACATGCCTTGTACTCATGTTGCAGGGTGAAGATAGCTATGCAGACGCTGTCTACTGTTTGTCGTTAGTTTGCATCCTTTCCTTCACCTGAAAGCAATTCCTTGGTCATTGATTATGATTAGATTACTGTGGTCTTATAGGTAATTACGACGTACCTTTGGCCAGAGTTGTGCAGATCAGGCCAACGACGATTCCAGGGAGATCTTGATACGAATGCGGAGCCTGACCCACTGATCCCTCCTAGGAAGGTGACAAAATCATGACCGGGACATCCCCCACAATGGCCAGACGGGTGGCTGTACTATGATTTCGGCTTCGTTTAGTTGTCTGGGTATCGTCATGGATACGGCCGCGCGCGCGGCTGCGGCTTTTTTCTCCCACGGGTAATCCCGATGATCCATTCAAAATGCTACCTCTCTGGCTAAGGATTTCGGCCACGCCTGTCCTTGTTTGTACCATGTATACCCCAGACCCACCTGTGCCTTGTTTTGTGTAAGTATTGGTGAGGCTGCAGGCCGAATTTTTATCTACATAGTACTATGAAAAACCACCCCGTTATGTTACTATGTACCTGTGGGACCATTCGTATACAAACTATAAATTTTTTGAGGTATTCATCCCTAAAATCAACTGTCTGTGTCAAGAACCGACCTATAGTTCCTCAAATCAATTCGTGGAGAGCTATTTTTATTCCTGAATCTTTGGTAAGCTTTTAGCATTTTTCAAGTACATAACATGTAGAGGATTGGTATGCCGCTGTACTATTCAAAGGGACTCTATGAGAAAATTTTGACCCTCTGATAAACTTCAGGCCAATACCTCAGCCAAGTACGACATCCAACTGTCCCCTTCGCCCACAAAACCAATATACATGTCAGGTCTTACAACAACAACGAAATTGTCCGAGGCACCGACTACAGCTTCAGCCACGCTCCAGACCCCGCTCTTAGCCTCGGCGAGTCCCAGAGTGCCTGCTGGTAGCACCTTGTGAAATAAGGCATGGTCGGAGGAAGGCCAAATGGTGTCCATCTCCAAGTTCTCTTTTCCAAACACAAGAATGCAAAACTTGCCATATTCAGCAAGAGAGTAGACGCGGCTCGTCTGTCCGTCTTTGCCCACCAGACACAAGTCAGGACATCGATGACCAGAGGTCCAGCAAGCGAGATTTTCTCGACCACCGGTATGGATCAATTCAGATCCTACCCAGTCGTATGCAACACCCATGCCAGTGATATAACCCGCATTTGTCTCAATCGTCTTAACGTATTGTTTGGCTGTGTGCAACGTGTCCCTGACTAGTCGAGACGCAACGTCGATGACACCTTGGGCTACGGCACGGCGCTCCGTATCATAGCTGCGCAAAAGCCGGGTTTCAGCACCAGGGGCGAGTTTGAGCTGACCATTGACTGCGGCCAGGATATACGCCAGCCGCCAAGCCAATGCAAATGCATCAGCTATACCCGTATTGAGTCCCTGGCCGCCATTGACGGAATGGACGTGGGCAGCGTCGCCTGCCAAACAAATGCGGCCTTGCCCTGAATTTGTTACAAAAGTGCCGGCGATGCGTTCCTTGACTGTTTTCATGTCAGTCTCAGGTTCTTGGGCCACAAGCCATACATAGCGAGAGATACATGGGGAAAGCAGGTTACACTCACTGTCAAACGTGCTGAACCACTCTGTCTTGACAAAGTCAATCTTATGCGGGCGCATATGATCTCGAATAGACGCTTCGGAGTTTGCCTGTGTCTTTTCTTGGTCTGGTTCCAGCAGTGTGTAAAATCTCGCCATGCCCCTCTCTCTGGGAATCCAGCTCACGCGACTCTTTCCTTGGCGCTGGAAAGTGACAATCTCGTCGGCGCGCGGGAAGTCCGTAGCGATGAAAGTGTCCAACACAGTCCACACCATCTCTGGCTTGGTGCCTTGGAAGCTGATTCCCAAGGACCTCCGCACCGTCGAACGAGCCCCATCAGCGCCTACAACGTACTTGCTATGGATGGCTGGGTGGTCTTTATTGTCCGTCGTGATCCTGACTGACGTATCCGACTCTTGGATGGAGATACAGCGCGTATCGAAAAGTATCTGAGTGGTCTGCAGACGAGAGGCAAAGATGCGCTCGACAACCGGTTGCCCGATCATGAGAAAATTCTTGTGCAGCGTATGTTCAAGACCAGTCCACCAATGGCTCTGGCGCGAGGTCCAGGCACCATTCTCGTATGTTGAGCTTGCTAAAGTCATAATACTGTCAACGATGACACAGGATACCCTTAAACACTGTCATTGCCAAGGTGCGAGTGTAGAACTTACTATTACATTTGAGACCCTGTGGAAGTAGCTCATCCAGCACGCCAACTACCTCGAGATACTGTTGCGTCCGAGCGTTGAGGGCATCTGCTCGGCCCAAATCCAGTGTCGAAGGCTTGCTGTCGATGATGCAGACCGAGGCCCCTAGCTTTTCACAGAGCAGGCCAGTGAGAAGGCCAGTCGGGCCACCTGCGTGATAGGGTGTGGGCCTTCAGCGTGTGGACTACGAGTAGGTGTCACGTTTCAAAATGACTATGGAAACTCTGGCTTACCTCCAACGATGGCTACGTCCACCGAGATCTCTAAAGGCTCTAGAGACGGCATTGTATCGATTTGTATGTGTCAACGGCGTGCGTGCTCAAGTGAGAAGCGGAAAATTATAGTCTCTATTTGCTACTTGTCCCAATTTATAGCAGATCAACATGCTGAGCCATGGGCTTCATGCTGTTTGTTATCTTGATGACCTTGGATACTGCAAGTAAAGGTACCATCGGATGACATGAATTATTATGGCCTTTGTATGTGGGCCCTGGGAGAAAACCATGGTTCTCGGATAATCCCAGGCACTTCAAGATGCAGGTGGTAATAGGGCCATTTAGAGTATGTGGGTTCCGGTGCAGTTACATCGCATGGGCTCTCGGGATGTGGGAAACAAGTGATACGTATTCTTCTGAGACTCGTAGAGGAAAACTTTTCGTTCCAAAAAATTTCTCAACAGGGCCTCTGACAATGCAGGAGCAGATTGAATTTATGCGCAGCCAATAGCAGCGATAAGGGCTCCCTGTCCGAAGCTGAATATCTTGTTTCAGCAAATGACGCATCCATTCTGCATTAGCACAGCGGCCGCACTGGGTGCTGCTTTGTAATGACAGATTTTATAAGTTGAAGTAATATCTAGCGAGTCTATATTCATAAGTCAAAGGCAAGAGCAGAGTGTTGGGATTCTAGAAGGTTATTATTGACTTATTCAGATCTCTTTTGTAAGTTGCATAATAGATAGATTATAGCACTTACTTACAATCATGAAGCCATGAATTGTGCGCCTGAAGATAGAATGTCAGGATACGATTGTGTGATTATCTCATACAATACTGTGTACTTTGTGGTCCAATCATACTATACCATTAGCACCCCTGCTTTGCCATCAGGTCTGGATCCGCAAGATCTCCTGATATTCACGGGTTGCCCCCTGTATATCGCAAGCGCGCGGTCTTGGCTTTACTGCTGACTCGGCTTAATGCATCCTACCTGAATACTGCGCTTTTCACCTATTTTTCGGGGGCAAATCCATTCCAGGGTCGAGCTTTATAATACGTGAAATATGCTATGTCCCATAGCTCTGTGTTGAAGTCTAAACATCATCTTCCCGTTAGGTCACTGTGAGTTCTTGCTGTTCGGCGTTGGCGATCTTGCCATTCTCTGCTCGGTTGGCCAGGCTCCATCCACACTGGTTCCCCACGCGATAAGGGCAGTCAGGGGCTTTGAAGATAATTCCCCAGAATTCTAAACACGTTATGTAGTAGTGCGAGCTAACATTGTCACAGCCTCACATGGGTGTGATGGGCATGAAAACGAATTTTTCCTGTCTTGCTCCTGTTTTCCTTCGCTCCCACCACAAGAGACCGAGGCCATGTCCGATCCCTGAGGCTTCTTGCAGCATCGATAGCAAGAAATAACCTGGCGAGACGTCATCTATTGGTAAGCATGAACCGAAGTGACTGGACAGGGCATTAAAACTTCGGCCTCATATCAAAGTATTTATTGATGTCACTCCTCGTAAGAGTGTAATATCATGACTTGACCACAAAGAATCCCTCCAAATTAGTTAGCTTTAGCCATTTATTTCCCTGCTGTTCTGCGCTATTCGTACCTGGCTCTCCTCACTACCCTCCTCCTGATCCCAATAACACAGACTTGTCATCACACATTCCATAAGTGCAAAGAAGATGATCGCAGTCGACACTGTCACTATGCAGAATGAGCTGCTGCAATCATTCACTCACCTGCAGGCTCCCAAGTCACCGCTTGGCCATGACCCATCCAAACTTAGTCAATTGATGACCACGTCTTCCAAGATCCTAGATGTCTTGTGCAGCTACCGCATGGGTCTGGGGGAACAGAATGGCACGCGAGCAGACGAAGGGTATCTCAGGTTCCTGGCCCTTGTCTATGGCCATGTCAAGGTTCGTTGACTGACCTCGTTGCCCTCCCCTTTGATGTGATTGGTATCTTCGCACTATGTACCCATCTATTCATCTTGGCTAACCTTCAGAACATGTATAGGCTAACAGGCCGGTGCCTCTTTGTCTCCCGGCGTTTCCCTTCAAGTCACCCAACACACAGTCGAAGGTCCTTGGCCGACTGCCAGATAAAGGGGAAGAATTTGCGTTGGCTCATTTGAATGGACTTTGCCTGGCTGTTAAGGACGTATACGAGCCAGGCGCCAAGTTGGTCATAATCTCAGACGGATTGGTGTACAATGGTGAGTTTATCTACGCAGAATCAGAGCCAACACTTTGCGGATAGAATCCCACTCATTGACAATACCAGATCTTCTTGGTGTTCCAGATCGAGACGTATGGACATACGGCGAGACGCTGAGAGCCATGTGTCTGGAGAAGGGGTTTGATCAGATCAGCTTCGCTCGTCTGAATCAACTCATCCATATCGAAGACGATGTCAAATTCAGTGAGATCACATACGTGGCCAATGCCACACGATTTCGCTCTGCCCTCGTCAACACGTATTCCAAGGATGATTGGGATCCGAGCAAGGAGATCTCTCAAAGCGAAGATACCTGTCTCACGTACCGCGGCTATATCAAATTTCTGCAAACTGACTTGCAGCACGTCTATCCAGTGGGGGAAACAAGAAGCAACAAAAGCTTCAAGACCGCCATCGAATACATTGCCAAGCAGATGTTGAAGCGTGGGCAGGCCTTTGCTCACGCCGTTCGTGAGAACTTCCCCGATCACATACGTCTATCGATCCATCCATCGACAGGGGAGAACAAAATATCCATCAGCACGCTCCCGACGACATCAGCCACATTCACCACACCTTGGCACTGTGCCGTGGCATTCGACATCGACGGCAACCTTCACTCAGGCCACCGCGCACATTTCGATGCCAGTGAGGAGTACGATCTTGTCTACGATAATGGCAGGCCAAGCTATTATCGCCACAGATCTCTCAGCGACTTGGTAACCTGGGAGAAATGCTCTATCACTGCATCTCCCATATACCCCTGCGGTATGATGCTGACAACTGACGGCTCTCGCAAATTGTACATCGAGGACATCGACGCATCCAAGGTCAGGGCTCTTGCTGAGCATAATTCACCGGTCGTTCTCCGCGGCTTCAAGAAGACCACAGACCGTGTGAGATACGAGGCCAAGGCTTACGAGCTCGGCACTCCCACCCCCTGGCTCTTTGGCCTCGTGCTAGAGGTCAAGGATGGCGGCGCAGACACAAAGGGCCTAAACAACGTGCTCAGCGCAGAATGGATGCCTTTTCACTTCGACGGCATGTTCAAAACGGCTCCTACAGGCCGCTTGTTAGAGGACGGCAGCGAGGAAGTCAGGCCTAATCCGCCGCGATTCCAGATGTTCACGAGTGTCACACCAAGTCCTAAGGACACCGGCTTCACACTCTTCTCGGCCAGCGCCCGACTGTTCAGATATTTGCCCGAGGACTTGCCGCTCGACTATCTGAGGAAACTGTCGTGGAGTGTGACGACGACCAGTTTCGGTGCGCCAAAACTGCAAAATCTGCCTCTTATTCTCAATCACCCCACCACTGGAAATCCCATATTGTCTTACCACGAACCTTGGCCGCAAAACAAGACCAAGTTCCAGGCCACACTGGTCGACATACAAGGTGACGGAGTGGACGCGGAAAGGAGTGCTGCGATCTGTGCTGCACTTGACTCCTTACTGCATGATCGGCGAGTAGCCTATTGGCACTCATGGGATAAGGGTGACTTTTTGGTCAGTGATAACCTGGCGATGTTGCATACTAGGAGCGACTTCACTGCTGGATGCGATCGCGAGCTGTGGCGAATCCACTTTGACTAAGTTTGCAATAAATTTTTGAAGGGAAAGCTGTACCTGTATTTATGAGTGTCTAGTTGATATATTCTCTAAGAAAGCAAGTTGCCGACACAACCAGTAATATTTCCAGACTGTCAGTTTGTTACCTGCTCGGTTGTGCCGGCGTGTGTTCTCAGCTGGAGAAGCTTGTGCAGGGTTATGATTATTCCATAGGTATTATCTTTCTATGATCGCTCAGAAATTGGTAACTACATGCCTTAACAAAACCTGAATTGATGTGGATAGGGAGTTGCAGCAGATTCTTAGGGAGGGGGGGGTTGAAAGCAAAGAAATGAAAGCAGCTGGTCTTCAAGTCGCCTCTCCAACTATACTTCTCCCATGGGTTGCCTCTCCACAGATTTCAAGGCACAATAGCCATCCCCTTGATTATTACCGATTTTCAATTTCTGCATTTGTACAACACTGATGTGGCAATTATAGTAGACTTGCCAGGGCAAGGCAGGGCCAGAAATGTATGTGAAACCGACAAATCAATGGCATGACAAAGGAAACGAAGAGGGGGTTAACTTCAGTTAATCAGCTTTATGTGATTGAATTATGATTAAGGGCTTGTTCATAACCTTTTTGAGCTTATCAACTTTCTAATCCGAATCCAAAACAACTTATCAGTGCCACATAAAACCAATTGCTCTTCATTGTGACATTTGTTAGAAGAGCTATAGAAAATTACAACCTTTCGTTTTATACTCCAAAGTGGCTCCCATCTTGATGCCATCTCGTGCGCGGAGCTGGTAGAACTGGTCTTCTCTTTCAACTACTATGTCCTCGCCGACTCCTTTTTGCATTGTCTTCTTATCTCTAGATGTTCTCCCTCCACTATTTAAATACCTTACAATAGAACCGTTATCTCTGCAATAAGCATAGCCTGAATGCAAGTATTTATTAGCATTAATTATGTGAAGATTTAGATTGGTGATTAAAAGACGAGATATAATAATCTATTCTTTCTTTTCATTATCGTAACTTACTATGCCTTTAGATTATACTCTTTTTTTCTTTCTTTTTTCACCTATATTCTTATAATTCTTATCAATATTAGTAAATGTAATGAGCACTGCAGTAATCCGTAAATCCTGAAGTACACAAAGGGTTTATGCTAACAAGAGCAGTATTAAGAGTAGGCCTTGAAATAAGAAATAACTGAGTAACTGATGCAAGTATTCATTGCCTTTAGGGCTATCAGAGTATATATGTAATCTGATACTTAGATTAACGACTGAAGAACTATATATCCTTCCCGATAAATATTTTTTGGCATCCCCACTTATTAATGCAAATGCCAAATTTATATACTAATCCTTAATACCTCTTAATCTTAATGGAAAAACTTATTTAAATCTGCTATCCTTGCTATTATAAGAATAGCTAGCAAATCTTCAGCTATATCTGCAATGCCCTTTAGGCCCCAGGATATAAGCAAAAAGGGGTATATATGCTCCTTAAATTCTCTTATCTACTAGAATGCATAATATGCTAAGTATTATAAAGCTATTATAAGCTTAATAATTGTAATGATCCAGTACTATACACAAGTATATAATACCTCACAAAGGGGTTTATGCTTTTAAGTAATAAGGGCAGTAGAGGTTGTCTGACTTGTACGGAAACACAATCAATAAGTAAAGATTATTCGCCTTTGGGGCTATTGAGTTCACAGAGAAAACAATACTTAGATTGACGACTAAAGAGCTATACGAAACTATCTGTTGACTGGTAAATATCCCATCCTTATATATCCAGCTCTTCAGTCCTGGTCGTCAGAGTCGTCTCACGACTCTGTCGACTCTTGGTGTATTAGTCGCTTGGGTTGTCTGGCGACTTCAGCGACTATCCCTCCTTTACAACCCTAATCCTTGCTTATATAAGCATATCTTAATGCCGGATGTTGGATCCGTGTGCATATGTCCTTTGTTCTCCACCTGAACCTGTTGGTAGTTGGTACTGTTGGTTCTTTCGGTTCATAACAATAATACTATTAATTATTTTTCAAAGGAAAAGCATTATTAAAACTAAAAAGATCATTATTATTAATCTCCTTATGCGAAAACTTAATAAAATAATATATATAGCTATAGTAAAGAAGGAGATTATAATAGCTTTAGAAAATGATCTGAATAATTTCGTCGATTTCTGGAAAAAGAATATCAAAAGAGAATATAAATAAAAAGCAAAAGCTATTATAAGCTTTATCTTCAGACATATAAGCATTCTGATTTTTGCTATTTCGAATACATAGATTATAGCGCTTATATATATATATAATATTTAATTTTCTTTTTGTAATCTTCTCTGCTAATAAGCACAAGGAAGGCTGCTTTCGCAGTATTTTTAGTTTTAGAGCAAGAAAACATTCTAGAATATACTTTTTTAGGCTGAGATTATAAGATTAGCTAGTATTAATATAAGCTTTGGAATCTATAATATTTCCTTTTTAATAAAAAGCATTTTGAAAACATTCTAATGCGAAAATATATATATTCTAATAGCTAGAGATAAGCAGTCTTGTTATGACCCTAGGAAGACGGAAGGTCACTGGAACAAGCCGGCTCAGTGGAGCTCGGAACACATGGACACAGATCCAACATCTGATGTCACAAATGCTTACATAAGCAAGGGTTAGGGTTACGGATATGTTAGATATGACATATCCAACATATCCATGGATATGTAGGATATAACATATCCAGGTGATCCAGGACTAAAGAGCTGGATATATAAGGATGGGATATCTACCAGTCAACAGATAGTTTCGTATAGCTCTTCAGTCGTCAATCTAAGTATTGTTTTCTGTATGAACTCAATAGCCCCAAAGGCGAATGATCTTTACTTATTGATTGTGTTTCCGTACAAGTCAGACAACCTCTACTGCCCTTGTTACCTAAAAGCATAAACCCCTTTGTGAGGTATTATATACTTGTGTATAGTACTGGATCATTACAAGTCTAAGCTAAATAGCTAGGCCTTTCTCACCCTTTCTTAGATCAATTTTTTCCGGCTTAGAATAAATTTATATAAAGCTTTTTGCTTAGATTTAAAGGATCTTCTAGATATTATATTTATAAAAATTGGATATATATTATATTTTTTAAAAAAAATAATTTATAATAAATTCCTCGAAAATAAGCCTAAGATTATATATTTTTGCAATATTAAGGAAATTATAAGAATATATATATATAGTACGTAGTCATATTACGTAATATAATAATATTCAAATAATAAGCTCTATAATAATATATATATCTATATATAAATAATATAAAATGCTCCAATAAACTAGAGAAATCGATAAATAATATTCAGACTTTATTCTTTAATATCTCAATAACTATATAAGCAATAAAGCTAGGATTAATATATTAATAATCAATATATATTATATTATAATATAATATATGATTATATAAGCATTGTATTATATAAGCAGAAGATGCTAGAATATTCGAGCTCTGAGATGGCAAACTGAAGTAGCGATGAATTCAAACTTTATCGCAATATTTATTCTCCTCTCTCCTCCCACCGGAATAACGCGAAAATACGAAAGCAACGATGATTTATAAAAGATGACAAATGCTTATAAATCAAGCTTATTGATTATAAATCAAGAGCTATAGAACCTTCGAGAAATATAGTAAAGAATAACTATATATATCTAGCTTTCCTCCTCCCTTAAGGATGAAGGAAAAAAGAATAAGAACAACAACAACAACAACAACAACGAACAACGAATAATATAAGAACAATTAACCCCTCTTATTATTCCTCTTTTGAACTAGCCCATATATTATTATAAACCATTTCCCTTGATATATGAATAGCCTGCTGTCCTCCAACAAATGCCTTAATTTGGTTAATAAGATTAATAATACTGCTGCTAATAAATTCAGTTAGGATTTAGGGAGCTATATTTCCGTATTATTCAAGGGGATATAATATTAAACTGTTTTTGAATAAGAGATATCAAAATATAATAAGCATTGCAATAATTCGAAGATTCCAAAGTACTAATTAGATTTATATTAATAAAAGTGGTATCAAAATATAAACCCTTTAATATAGAAATATATAAATCCTAATAAGCATATGAATATTCATTGCCTTTGGAGCTATTTAGTTGAATATTAAAAAAATACTTAGTTTAATAACTAAAGAGCTATATATAAAGATCTATCTAATAGTAATAAGTATATGGTTATATATCTGGCTTTTCAATATAGATCGCAAGAGTTGCAGTCCGATAGCTTCGGTCTATGCTTTGAACTATAAAGATCGCTCGTCGATTGTTACGGTCCACCTCTGTTCTTGGTGGAGTTTGTAACCCTAACCCTTGGTTATGTAATCCTTGCTGACTGTCCGATGTTGAGTCGTAACACTTGGTCCCCTGTTGGCGAGTTTCATCCCTGTGACCTGCATGTTGGATGGGTCATAACATCATTCTGCTACCGACCAGAACTATAGCTTGAAGGCAGGAGCACGACTTCGAAATCTGAGCGCGAGAAAGGTGAGGCAACAAGCCTTGTACAAGCTGCTTTCTGCCTATTTAGTATCGGACCCCGCAGTTGTATTAGGAAGTCTATAGCGATAAAGGAGCTTATGATTACTATTGCCCGCGTCGTTTGGCAATATAACATGCGCCTGGCGCCCAATGAAGAATATCGTGGTGCGGGCGGAAGTGGCAAAGGCTATTGAACGGCTACAGTATGTATTGTAATAATACTGCCCAATACTTTGGGATTGGGTTCAGATTAAACCCACTCTAAAAATGTCAAACTAAGCTTGAGCTAACATGATAAAGAGCGTGCACGGACTATATCTCAGGGTTCTGCAACGAAAGACGGACGCAATAAAAAAAAAAATGGAAAAAAGAACAAATAGACTTTACCGTCTGGTCAAAGCAAAGCAGTGACTAATGGTACCTAGTCCATGGCTCTGTAAATGGATATTTTCCATTATCATGCGATCCGGCGCAAGTCGTGTAGAAGACTAGGTCCATCAGGTACTTGTTCGCGCGATGTTCAGGTCGATCGTCTACATCGCAAATATCCGATATCGAAGCGCGTAATAGTGTCGTATCCGGTTGTGGTTGATTTACGGGGCGTGGTCGTGGTAGCATGGGCAGTGTTGAGGAAGGGATTGGTCAACTCGAGGATGCAGGGCGAATGCAGGGCGAAAACACGTCGGCTGGTATGCGGAAATACAGTTGTAATATCGAGTCCAGAGTGGGCGCGCGGATGGGAGTCAAAGCCTTGGTCTCTGGCGATGTAAGTCTTAGCAGGATGCAGATGATATTACCTGGATGCCTTGCGGGGCGGCCCGCTGGAACCTCTGCTGTGGGTATGTTAGGTGTTTGTTCTCTGGCGGCAGGGGAAGGAGGCCTCACAGGGTCTGCCCCTGACACAACGGCAGGGACGACAACCTCGATTCTGTTGGCCTTAGGAACACTCTTGCCCTCGTATAGTAGAACATAAAAGCCGTACTGCTAGAGATCGCCTGCTGCAGGAATAATTGCTTGTGATTTCCATCTCGAATTCCTCGCCGTTGAGCGTAGAGAGAACTATCGCGTTGGGGCGCTCTCCAGGGACGCCATAGTCACGGGTCATCCAGTTGCGAAGGATATCATAGCTGTAATGATCGAGCGGCGGCGGCGTTGCGATCGACTTTAGGCCAAACCTTGGGGCCGAACAACAATAGACGAGATGGTGCTGGCACCATAGTTATATAAAGCTGCTATCCCTCACCAGCTCCTGTACTATCGTCGTCCTTCTATCCCCACCCCTCTTTTCTTTTCTCGAAGGGGCACGCATCTCGACCCCTTTGCATACATATGCTCTAAGCTCACAATATTATAGCGTATTTTGGAGTTGGTGTCCGAAGCGATTTGCTCGGTTCTTAGACAGGGGTTTTTCATGCCCAAGTGCAAGGAGTTCACACAAAAGCGAATTCACCCTGCATCTTCCCACAATAGCCTATGTAACTTGAAGCGACAGCGTTATCTTTCCTCAGCTTCTAGCAATTCCCTGATGGCTATCTAGAGTTTCTCCACTCGATCTTTTGTCAGCTACCCATGCTTCTCCACCGATCTTTTGTCACGCCAGGCCAGCTAATACTATTATTAACGCGCGGCTCGCGAGCCTCCAAAGTTGCATTTCCGGAAAAACCCCGGACAGTACCAAATCCAGCCTCGCATTCAGGGAGGAAGATCCTGATCGCCCTAACCTGATTATATAGCCTCATGGACGCAATTGAGTGCACTTACAAGCTATGCATGCATGCATGCATGCATCCTTTCTTGCCCAATCACCCAACGAGTTTTGTCTGTCTCCAACCAACGCATGTTTTCCCGCGTCGTAGAGTCTAGCTACCGAAGTCGTGTCATGCGGATCAAGACCGGGGTATACTCGCAGGATTATAAATAAATAGAGACACGTCTTCGGCAAGCCGTTGAACGCGTTCACTATGAAACCTCAATCTACTATCCACATACCTCACCCACAGCATGAAAACTCCCTTCTGGCACTCTTATCATTCGGATCCTTTCAATGGGCTCTAATAGTGAGGTATTGATACAACCAAACGACCCTGATCCTATTTTTTTCACCACTCCTGATAGTGACGGAGCGGAGGCAGAAGGAATCAACTCGTGGGCCTGTGTCGACCACTCACTAAACAAGTTCAGTCCTTCTTCTCTCACTCTGCCACCAGATGGGCCTGAATCTTCGTCCATTCGATCACCATCCGAGTTCGAATGGCCATTCATTCTGTCACAGAAATTTCTGCGAGACTCGCCCATTTCCTCATCGTCTCGATTTGAGCATGTTATATCCAGTGCTTTAGAACTTGAAGCAGGGCCTACCATGTCACCATCACACGCAGACTCCATCACAGCCTTCATAACGAGCCCTATGTTAGAACTTCCAGCAGGGCATACCGTGTCACCACCAAGCGACCCCCCCGCCGACCTTAGAAGACGATCAAAACGTTACAGCGTAGAGTCGCTTCCAGGAGCCAAACGTCATCGAAAAGCATCTACAATAGACGATGCGCCAACCCTCCCTGAGCAAGCTAAAGCCCCAGCTTATACAGTCACCTCGGACTATTCGCTCGGTGATCTCGAATGTCTAAAGCCCGGCTTACCACTAAACGACACGGTCATCCGTGTTGTTCTAGAGCTCCTGAGTTCTCTTGACTCGGATCACATCACCGTTATCCCGCCTTCGCAGTCTAAGGACCAAACGTGGGCTCAGTATATTGATACTTCAAATTCAATCGTCATGGCCCCTATCCAGCCTGATTCTGAGAATCCTGAATGGGTTCTACTTGCTCTCGAGAGAAATGCGGTCCGGATATACGGTTCACAATCACGTGCTCAGCAGCTTACCCAATTAATCAATAAGGCTCTCAAGGGCCGCACATGCAAGGTCGACATCGACAGCAGCAGGCAACCTACCGAAAAACATGACAGCGGTATTGCTATTCTCGCCTGCGCTTTCGACAGAGTCACAGAATGGTTCGAGGGTGATGTAGGAATGTGCAAGGAGATAAGCCTTAAGACCTGGAGGCATGCTCTCAATCTGTTGCTTAGGGAGGGCATAAACCAACCGCTGGAACTCGATGACGCCAAGGCTCTTTGGGGTCGAATGACCGTCGATGAAACGAGAGCCTCGTCAACACCTCTTTACTGGAGTGGCTATTCCGCTCTTGTCAGCCAACTGGACGCCGTTTCTGTGGAACTTCGCAAAGAGATGCAAATGTTGGAGGACGTTATCAACATCTTCGGAGTTCTTTTTGGGCAAGGTCAACGGAAGCAAGAGATAGATGGTATAGCTGAGGCTTACGCCGCGGCTCAAGACCTAATGGACAAGACAAGGGGTGTGGATCCCGCAGCCAAATTGATGAAATCTGTCGAGCAGGTTGAGCGAGGCCTGTATGGACTGCTTCAGAAGGCGAAATTGGGTGCAGCTTCGGATTCGGTGGTCGGGATATTAAAAACAATTGTGGATGACTGTCGCAAGGAGCTGCAGGCATAGCCTATCACTTGTAAGTTCGCCCCTCCCGTGAGCGATTCGTCCAGCTGACAGCAAACGAGTGCCGCCAAGAGGCGGACATTGGTCGTTGTGATGAAGGGCAGCGCTGGGCTTGGGATCGGCAGCACGTTCGCGGCTGCTGTTCCTCGTCCGCATCGCGCTGGAGGGTTGGATATGTGTGAGAGCCAGTGGATTACTGGCTCCATGCCTTGAACAAATGCCAGTGCGATCAAAGCACCATGGATTAAGTCGAGATCCGTCATCACTGCAGCCCTAGGTAGATACACGCCTTCGCCCCGGGCTCGCCAACCCATAGCACACGTACAAATGTGCCAAGCAATACTGTAAAGACGGCAAGAAAAGATCAAAATGATCCTCACCATCGATAATTATCACCTACACACAACAGCGATGCGAACCCGCCGGTGTTATGGCAAGGTGGTTGCTCTGCTCGTGAGAGCCAAGGGTATCAACACAATCTGCAGCTAGTGCCTGGGCGACGCTGGGTACGAGGAGGACTTGGGCGGCCGGGCTGGCCGACCAGTACACCTGAGCCAGCCAGTCTGTCCAGGTCCGCGCGTGGGGCACGTTCCTCGTCCTGGGCCTGCCCCACGACCGCAAGATGTACACGAGGCGGGTCCTCAGTGCCCTAGAAACCGCCGACGAGGTTAGGGGACCGAGGGGCATCCTGTAGGCCCTCGGTCCATCCCGGCGAAGAGGTCAATGCCATCACTGCGAGAAGCGTACCGTCGTTGAGGGCCATAAGCGGCGTATTGAGACGATTAGAGGATCTTGAAACTATTGTAGTCAACAGCCCAATAGGTTAAGAGCCCATGCTAGATAGCTGTTTCCTCTCTTTCGCGCTCTCATTTCTGTCGCATTCAATCTACTACACTCTTGGTTATCAGTCATTTAGCACCGGCGGCTGATGCCTTTGTCGATCGGCTTCATAATCGGGTTCTGATCTCGCGTCCATCGATCCGTCGCGCCGTCGATAGGGTTCTTCTGCCTCGTCCCGAAAAGTATCAAGCTGTACCGATTAGACTACACTTGCAGTACCACACTTATGGCCGGTAAAGGGAATACATTTGATACAAATAATATATGCAACTATGATCATTCTGTAGTATAGGTCAAAGCACCCCCTTCCCGACCACTTCGGTCAGCCACGCCGCTTTTTCAACCCCTCGATCGATCTTTGGAATTCTTCATCAATCCGTTTCCAATTCACTTCGAACTTCCAGCATAGAGTAAGCATGGTCTAGTGAAGTAGTACACTGAGATTGAAGTTCTTGCCGCCATCGAGGCTATCAAAGCAGGCTGTTCTCTTCGAAAGGTCTCGATCGAATGGGGTATTCCTTATACAACACTTCAGAACCGTTCAACAGGCGCTCTGTCTCATCAGATAGGTGTTGAACCATTTAGAAGGCTCCCTTCTACCAAAGAAAGGAAAGTAGCTAAATAGATCCTGATTCAGGAAAGCCTAGGGCTTCCACCAAGCCATTCAGAGTTGAGGTTTTTCGCACAGAGGATCCTCCTTATCAACGCGGACACTGAGCCTCTTGGAAAGAGATGGACTCACGGTTTTTGGAAGAGAAATCCAGAGATACAGGTCAGGAAGATTTGCCGGAATGCCTCTGAACGAATCATTGGAGTTACAACAGAAGTAATCCAGCCTTGGTTTCGTCTCTTCAATCTTCCTCAGATCCAAGCCGCCAAGCCATCTAATCGATGGTATATTGAGACGAGCAAGGCAAACGCTGGTGAGGTCAAACAGGTATCTATTTGTCTGCTCTTCTCTAGACCTAAGGAGAAGGGGATAGAAGAGAGAGAAGCCCTCTTATATAGACAGAGCACCTGAAAATAGTGGGTCTCCGAGCCGGGTACATCCAATCAGAGGTCCACAGCGCGCGACATATATGGATGAAGCTGGCCTTGTAGAGGGCCGAGGAGAGAGCGGATCAGTCCTTGAAGGCTTCTCTTCATATTCAATTCAAAGAAGAGCGCCTGGATCGGAAGCCTGGAACTCTTTCCTCGAATGTGTCTCTGCTACCGGTGCCCACCTCTTTCCTCTCGTGAATTTCAAAGGGAAAACATTGCAACAACAGTGGTTTCCTATTGATTTAAAGCCTTCTAAAGGCTGGCAATTCACTGCTATGCAAAATGGATGGACCAATAATAAAATGGCACTTGAATCGCTTAAAAAGATCTTTATCCTTTGCAGCCAGCCAGCAAACCCTTCACAAGCCAGACTGTTGATCCTGGATGGCCATGGCAGCCATACAACTGACAAATTTATATGGCAATTCTATCAAAACAACATCCTGCTACTTTACTTGCCTCCTCATACCTCTCACGTCCTTCAACCGCTTGATCTAGGGATTTTTCCATCTCTTAGATGAGCATATAGAAAGAAAGTCAGAAATATGGACTAATAGGGGTATTCAACTATCGCAGGCAAGCGGTTATTCCTCGAGAATTATCGTTTGGCTCGCCTGGAAGGCCTTCCTAGCCAGAATATCAGGTCTGGAGCCGAGGCTCGAGAGAGGCTAAAAAAAATGCAAAACGCAAAAAAACGAGGTTTGACCTAGAGAGGGAAAGATGAAGATGAAGAAACCCAGGGTTAAGCCAGGCTACGAAAAGAGTATCAAGCAGCTTCGCAATGAGCAGAGAGCATTGAGAAATAAAGCTATAGCTAGTATATCCAGCTTGAGGGCAGCAGGAAAGGGAAGACAACAGGCTGAAACGGATAGTGTGCATATGAGATTCGCACGATTTTTAGGCATAGAAAAGGCCGAGGCACACCTACCCTGGCCACAGTAACGCCAGGAGCCAGTGCCGAAATTATATATATTGGTAGTGACTAGGTACGTGCGAGCCGGGCGTGATGAGTGAGCCCGCCGCTCTGGACCGAGAGCCGCTTCCACGACCACCGGGCTACGCGGGCTCGGCAAATTATATCAAAACGAGAATAGCAATAGCAGGTCTCAATTGAGATTACTGAATGAAGTACTCGATTTGCTATTATTCGCTAATAGACTTCGGAGTACTTATGTCCTCCAATCGTACCCAAGCGCGAACCCCGGAGAACACCGAGAAAAGTACGGTATCGTACATCGCTTCTGTTATATCTCATCTTGCCATCTGCATGTGATTATTCGCATCAATGCTTTCAACGTCTCAAGTTGTGGTGAAAGGCCAAGCTTCGAAGAGAAGTCGTCTACAACCTGATTATATCATATGATTAGCAATTGCTGACAAATTGATGATGATAGATTCACTTTATGGTCTAGTCCCTTCATGCCCGCTATGCCGCGTGCTTCTTGGAAGTTGGAACGGGTGGATCTTAATATGTAGCTCCGACACAATGGCTATGATACTTCGTGGATATTATCCAGGAGCTCGCTGTTCACCTCGAGCGCCACGATGATTTTCTTATTCGTGTCTTGTAGGGCATAAGCTATATGTACAGCTGGAAAGGATATTCGAACAGTGAGTTCGAATATTAGCTGAGTTTTTTGATCTATGGCGCAGTGGTACTTTCCAACACTGATAGTTACACCGTGCTAGTCTTGTCATAGTCAAGCTCCTTAACTAGATAGCAATAGATATAACCTTAAGACTTTTCTATTAAAGAACAACTTTTCTATAACTGTTATGACCCATCCAACATGCAGGTCACGACAGAAATGCGGCGCAACACCAAAGGAACCCGAAGCGGACCCCTCGGCGCGGGAAGTTTAATACTTCCCCACAGGGCGCGCCCTAGATCTCTTTCTTGTGGCGGCTGGTGCGCCATAGTGTCACAATCGCTTCTTGGGTTCCGCGAGTCTTGTACAGTTTGTGTATAAGTGACTAACGATGGTGTAGTTGCGTGCACAACATTATGTGCATTCCTTCTCAGGCTTGTCCTTGTTTTATACTTGTACTTCGTTTGCTTCCCACCATCTTTGAAAATAACCCGCTAACCTCACCAACGAACATGATTCAGTCATGATTATTTGCAGTGCTACTGTATTTCGTGTAGCCACACAAGCTCGTTAGCTTGACGAGGCCGATTGTAACAAGCTTAATAAGCGCCTGGCGTGGTAAGTCGACAATCTATAGCGCGGACTACGATATATTGCTATTGATCTTGCCACGGCGAAGCTGATGGTCTTTACAGACGGATCGTTTGCTAATAACAGGGATATGAGCTCTCAGCTCGGTTTCCTCGTCGCCCTCGTTGACGACAGCGTTCACGATCGGCGGCAGCCTTATCCACTGGAGCTTGACTAAGTGCAGGCGCGTTACGCGAAGCGTTCTGGCTTCCAGATCTACGGAGCGGTCAACAGGGTCGACATTGGTGTATCCCTCGCCATGACCCTAAGGATGGTTTCGAAGCAGCTCTCGCTGACGACGATCTGGAGGGATTCGTGGAGAGGTCCAGGGGGGTAAAAGGGAGGCCATAGTGAGTAAAAAGAGACTGCTAGCCAGTGTGACCAGCGCCACCAACATCACTAACGTCGCTAATACTGCTTGCTAATATCACCAACGTCACCAACATTCCCAGCTTCACCAACATCACCAAAACCACGGGAGCATTCATACAGCGAATCAAGATGAACCTATATGTAAGCGATCTCAATTCATGTCTAAGGTACACCTCTCTCCTCTTTGTAACATCAAAACTTTAGCAGACACCATCAGATAAAGGCACGCTTCCAACAGTCCAGCGCTATTCACGCTCACCTTCATTTCCCAGCTTGTTGAACGCCCGTTACTCGGCCCTCTGAGGCTCTTGCTCTGTAAAGCATGCCCAGCCCGGCATCATCATTGTCGGCCTCTTCGCCCAGCTCTACAGCTGCACGTACAAGACGATACACTCTGCCGGTTGACTGGACGCGGCACCGGCATCTCATCTCATCGCCATACAGCAGCAAGCGCCTGAGTCGTCATGGGGATCATGGAGAAAGACCACGACTTCGTGGCTACGGAGAGGATGTACAAGGAGCAGTTCAAGAAATGGGGCCTGCGAAAGAGAAAAGCTCGACGAGGACTCTCCTGCGAGGTCATAGCGGGGCTTCCCTTATCGATACTGCACAAGGACAACTGGAGTGGGCGGAGGTGTTGTTCCCGACGGCTACGCCAGAGCAACAACGGCTGGCGCTTCAACCCCCCATGCTGAACCGGCCACACCCGGGCAGCCTGGGAGATGGGCAGTGTCCGGACTTGGCCGAGGCGCGCCCATATATTGTCTACCACGAAACTCCGCCGTCGAACCCGCACGCCTCCTCCACTCTGTCCATTTCGCTACAACCTTCCGCTGAGGGGCAGAACCAGCCACTGGATTATTATAGCATAAGCCTGCCACTGGACTGGAGTACTGTCGGGCCAATCGAGAACGGTCTAGCGGACGATCCGCGGATGTCCTTATTGGATGATGCCTCTCTCATATAAACCTGAATATCCACCCTTGACGAGAGGATCAGCAACAAAGGCAGGACTTCGCGTCAAGTCCACCTCGGAAGCGCTCATCAGCACGGGAATTCAATAATGAACTTATATTATTCTAGAAGATGGAATGCAGCCAAACGGTCACGCCATTGGGAGATGTAGACGTCAATCACAGCAGGAAGAACGTACGCATTGAAAGCATGAATGTGTGAAACTATGTCCTCCCCGACCCACCCCGTTTCCAACCGCTTCTTGCCTCCAAACCATTAGCTTCCGGTATGGTTCTCAAATCTTTACCAAGGATTCATCCACATTATAATCGTTTTTTCCTGGCTGAGACGGCCACGAGATCAATCATCCAGTGTTCTTATCCCGTATTCGTGTCCAGGAGAGCAAGCGGAACTGATCGCCCTAGCAGGGTTAATTTTCTTGAAAGCCTCTTGGACTCGTCCTCACCTTCATTCGCTACCATAGGAATCACCTCTGGAATCGCCCTGATGAATCGGCCTTGGAATATCAAACTCCGCTCATCTCGGTATCGCTATCGAGTCTGGTCTCCCATTCTTCTTGCATCTCTCTCATATGCCTCGGCGGGTGTTTCTCCTTATCTTTTCTATTCTTCTCTAGATTTGCAAGTCTATGGACAGCAACCTGAATAACTAGAGTCGTATTAATACATCAAATGACAGCACTACGATACTAAACATACTATGTATTAGCTCATCTTTAATCAAAGCGTCCATGCAATGACTCTACTCCTCTCCCGAGAGTCTCCTGTAGTATATTGGGCTTGACAGCCCACGTTTACACAGGGGAGTAGGGACTGCCTTATCATTTGAATTGCACGAAATTCGTTCTGGCCGAGAAATCGTATTCGTATCCTTTAGGCTAGCAGCATTGCTCTTTGCTCTGGTAGAGGGCGCCATTCTCAAGGCTAGTGTTCTCTCCAGGTAATATGTACTCCTCTTCCCGAGATTTGCCAATGCTCTTTCTACGATCAACTTGACGGTGCTCCTGGTACAGATGTGATTGGATGAATTTGCAATGGTCGACCATCAGCGCTAACTAACGACAGAAGATGCTTATATAGTTCCTACGCTGACCAATCCTCCTTGTATTAAGTTTAGCGATGCTTACATTTATGGAATTCGAGATGGACTAGGAACAGTAAATTACACATGAGATATGGGTACCCGCTCAAGATTCCAAAATTCCAAAACTTTCACGCCCTTTCGAGGGTCCCAATCTTGAAAACGTATATTCACCGAACTACAGATAAAGCAGCGCCAGGGAAGAGTAAAGAAGAGAAGAGAACAAAAGAACCAGCAATTTCGATTGGATGACCTAGAGGAAAGGTCTCTGCTTACGCGCCGTAGAAGATCAGAGAAGTGGACGAGGGAACTGCGACTCTCGGATTCGAGTGACAGGTTTTATGTTTGCAAATATAGACATGCACTCTTTTCTCGAAGTCCCTTCATTCACTAACTATTCTCTATATTAGCTCTATGATGCCTATTGTCGTTTCTGCAACTTGGGGCCTTGTAATGTTCGGCCAAAAAAGAAAAAAGAGCGTTCACTTGAAGCTTTCCACGTCAAGCTCGACATCGATGTTAAGGTGAAAGAATGCGCATCACTTGTGACCGATGCACGAGCATGTCTCCAGCCGTAAGTAGCATCCTTCAATATATGTGTTGGATGGGCCCGGTACGTACGTACTGGTAAAGGGTCTTTTCCGCGAGGAAAGGTGTTGATTTCTGTTGTCGCTGTTGTCTATCTTGTATGAGGCTACCTTCAGGCGTGGCCACCTGTTTACGGTTTCAGATATCGTGAACAGTGCACGGGCCACATGCTGCCACGTGCCCTATGGTGTTGAGGATCAACACCATATATTTGTCCAACGATATGGTTTGTAGGGTGCTGAATTCATTTATTTCATAGACAAAGTGCGCCTCACATTGCGGTTGAAAACATTATTGGCCAACTTGGCGATTACGAAAACATCCTAAAATTGTTTGAACCGAACACTGAGGAGCGGATTAAGAACATCTTGCGAGCACGTGTCTCGATATTGCGTGTGTCTCAGGAATTCTGTCAACGTACTAGTAACAAGACACCTGGCATTATTATAGGAAAAGCAAGCGCACGGGGTCATAGCAGACTCATCATTGGAAACTATCACACTAAGGAGGATGCGCTAAATTTACTCAGATAAATCACAGTTTGGAAGTTTCAGGATGCTGTTTCGCATAACGGGGCCTATGACGATTTCGTTCCTACAGCGCAAGATATGCGGCTACTCGGTGCTGTCTAGGCTGAGCCGGCCGTAAAGTGTATCGAGAAAATTCGAGCGGTAGGGTGACCGTGAGCGTATCTTATGCCCGCGCGGTTGACCCACGTCCGGGAGGAGACTATCCTCAGGGCCTCGGGCGTGATGGTCGGGACGGTCAGCCCCAGGGCGTGCCCGGTCTCCTCTACTGTAGTAGCTCTTGCCAGAATGAAGACGAGCCCTTCAACTCGCCCAGGTGACCCTGCGTTTTCCTAAATAGACACAGAGTCATACTTCTGAGCCGGCAGAAAAGATACGTACCGGGTACGTGGGGTAGAACGAATTATTTATGCCTGAGGCAATAAGCCAACCAACCAAATTGCCTCTTGAAGTAATTCTGGTATCACCTGTCTACTTGTCTGGACAATTTTTACCCGGTTTTTTTTTTTTTGTGCATTTAGATTTTTAGCTATTTACTACAAATGGGGTTGCACTGCAAATGCGGACGAGGAACACAGGACCATCTTGTGCACTGCCGGCTTGCCTGGCGGTCTTTCTCAAGGTGGCCCTGGCCAGGGGACCGGCCCCGAGGACCTTATGTCAAACCCGGGGGCCTTCAACCGTTTTACAGAGGGGGCAGTTGGTCATTTTTCTGAGGTACTAACCAGGCTTGGTATAGCTCTGAGTATGAACAATCAGCGGCTATCAAAAGGGTCAGCGCTTTTTGTGCTATGCCTGAACTAGCCGATGACGAGTTCACAACGCTGTTTGGTACTATGCCTAATTCGTTGCGTTTTGGTACGTTGTACCAAATTCGCACTAATTTGGCTAGCTGATCTGCACGAGTTAACCCAACAGCTCGGATGGTGCAACGTGACATTTTGCCTGTGGGGCCTGAGTCAGCTTTCGGGGCACCCACTACTCACGTTCTTCCTGCTGAAGCCTTCAAGCCGTACCACCGATGTCCCCGTCTTACCACCATCGACAATCGACAATGGACTGCTTCTGCCATAAGCTCAAGAAAGAGCAATTCGACACACTCACCAGTTCTGAAGTAAGTGACAATCTAAACTGTTATGGCTCGTCCCGTCTAACACCTCTGCTTTAAGGCTGCGATTTTGAATAGCTGGGCTGTTTGGTCCAATTCTCTTGTCCCTTCAGGCCCTCCAGACAAAAATTCCGTAGCACAAGCGACAGGAAAACATCCCACCTCTAGGCTGTTGTCACGCAAACGAAAACAGCCACCATTGCCCGAGTCGACGGAACGCACCTTAAAAAAATCGGCTGTCGACAAACTTGTCTAATCCTACCTTCCCAAGGATCCTGAGCATTTCCAGCAAGTGGGAGGCAGCAAACTCGACTTTTCCTACGTCAACGATATATCTGCTAGCATTTTTTCTGCCAAGGTATTCCTCATTGTTGAACAAAGCGACGATCATATCAAGGCCTGGCAACTCATTCGGCGGATATCTTGCTACGCCCTTGTGTTGTACCGTACGAAGAACGAGCGTGTCGACAACCTTGTACAGGAAATCAAGAAAGCGCTGCCAAATCCCCCGCCGGCACCCGTCATTCGAAAAAAGGTTTACAATATTACACGCATCGGGAGGAAGTGGAAGGAGATTATCGACTACTTTGCGTCTATCTGCAATGCCCGCAATTGCGAGGGTGCGTCTAACCGCAAGATTGAGCCGGAGGAAGTTCAAGGGCTACTATGCCTGCTTGAACCAGCATATAGGTAAGTTATGCGCCGACATCCAAGCCAATCTCCAGCTCCTTACTCAACAACCCCCAGCTGGGAGAGAGCAGAGCGTCGAGACTACGAGTCTGCCCTCTCACAACTTTCTGAGAGTAAGACTACGGATATATGCGGACGATCCTTGAAGTGTACACCACTTGTTCGTCGCGTACTAGCTCAGTTACAATGTACGTCCCCGGAGCTTAGTTCCTTCTGGCACTAACGAGATCCAGTGAATCCGTTTGTCAACGAGATGCGACCCCTCCTCCCCATAACACCAACGCCTTATCCCGACCAGAGCACGCTTAGTCTCAATTTTACATCTGCACAAAAGAGCTTGCATACCATACCAGGAGCACGAACCGCTCTGGATGTGGCTTTAGCGGCTGTGTCTGATGTTGTTTCTAGTCTCCTTTCACGAGATGCTAGAATCTTGCTGCTTCTCGTTTGCTTTCTTTCTACATCTGATAGGATCCCAGTTTGCCTTCTCTGTGGAGCCGCGCCACGCAAACGTTGGAACTTATCAGGCGAGATCGAAGAAGGGAATGCTATGGATGTTGGTCTTGATCCAGAAATTTGCAGTTCTCTCGAGTCCGCTCCAAAGTTGAGCAATTCTTTCCACGAGCTGGTCCTCTCGTCGGCTGTTTCGAAGAATGACGACGGCACCTACACTGTGAACGATGCCGTTGCGACGCGCGTCCGTGAGAAGGTGGCTGGAGACGATCTTGCATTTTGGAAATGCCAGGCGCTCGTGATTGCGTATCGAACAGTGCCGTGGAAATACATTGAGCCTACGCAAGTTTAATCCCCCGAGAAAAATTATTATCATCTAACACTATTATAGTATTTCAAGCACAAAACAGTGCCTACCGCATTTTAAACATGCTGTAGAGGCAATGCAAGATTGCTATCAATCTCTGCCAGTCTCGACCAGAAATGATCTTGTGCTTACGCTCGTCGAGGCATTTCGATTCCCTGGCATGGCTTGGAAACGCTTCGTCACCGATCAAGCTGCAATAGCTTCTCGTGGTCTCAATGACCGGTACTTGGATTGTCGCATTGCAGAATTGCAGAGTGTCCTCAGCCGGATCGCCGGGGACACGAGAGATGCTATCAGCAGTCTTGAAGATCTCGACCAAGCCGGGCATGCTGCGAACAAAAGAATGCACTCAGCAACTGGTCAAATGATCATCCAGCGTTCTTTGGACCACATGCAGAGCGAAGACCTTGTTACCGCCCAGAAACTTTTGGAAGGTTGGAGACCTCTGAACCAGAACACATCCTCTATCGAACAAGTGATCCTTTTCCGCAAGTACGCCTTGCTGGGGAGGTTCCTGCGGTTCCAAGGTTCATTTCAAGAATCACTCGACCATATTGAAAGGGCACGAAAAATCGCAGAGCAGCATAAGAATCTCACCTTCGACGAAGATCTTCGTGATCTTACCTGCGATTATGCCGATACGCTTCGAGAGCTCGACAATCCGAAGGATGCTGAACCCTGCCTTCGCAAAGAAATCAACAGGCGAGCCCAGACCTTTCTCTCTTTGGGCAGTTCCCTTCTTGAGCTGTCCCTTGCAGAATTTTTTTACTCTCAGGGGCGCCTTGAAGAAGCGAAAAAGCTTTGCCTCGATATTCAATCTCGTCCTAGCCTCTTGAAGCTTGAGAAGCTACGTTTGAGTATCACGCTGGCAAAGATACACCACTTCCAATGTAATTACGAGGGGGCATTGCCTTATTGGACTCAGGCGTTGGATGTGGTTAGAACGTTCCGGTTGACCGGTGGGCATACAACTCGAATGATTGTTCAGTCGCAAATGGACGTGCTACATCATTTGGGCCAAAAGGAGTTGATGAGTCAATCTCAGAAGGAAGTAGGACAGCTGGATCAAATGGCAACGTCAGGAAGTGCCCGGTACTGGATCGCAGGCTTATACTGTTGGTCGCAACATCTGGGGACTCTACCACCTCAGAGTCGTCTATAGCCCACCTATATGGGAAGATAAGTTAAGCATAGCATTCACCAGCAACGCGTCGCACAAAATTATTTATTCAATTAAAGCTTGGGTGCCGTCGCACGTAAAATGGAACATCGAGGCAATTGGCAAAGGGCCCATCGACCCAAACGTTGCCCAAACGGAGGCCGCGGAGGCACAAAATCAGTTCTCAACAAGACAGGCTAGTCGCAACGTTGGAGCACACCCATGCATGACCGCGGGGGTATTCACACAAGTCAGCGGGAAACACAAGTATGTTTTCGGGACCCTTTGACAACAGGGGTCGCAACTGGTAACATATAAATTCGTTGCTCTGCTGTTGGAAAATTTCTGATTTCAGCGACGCTCACTATTCTCACCACAAGACTACAAGCGCCCCACAGTCTAACATTGATTTGATACCTCTCCTTGAGTCTCTCCACGCTTGCTTTCTTCTCTCTTCCATAGACAGGTACATAGTTTGCCAAAGGCTTGTGTCCGCGTATAAGAATGCAGCCCTCCTTGTTTTCAGACCCTGCATCCCTACACTGTGAGCCCATCTCGACGTTCACAATAAGATGGATCACCTTCTGGAGGAGAGTAATCAGCCTCTTGTCCCCCCGGTAACTCCTTCTTTATCGATTGCTTGGGAAGAGATAACTGGTGCTCAGAGCTCACCCCCTCTACTATCATTGCCCTCCCCAGCGCTTTCCCCACCGCCCCATCCAACTGAGAGTCCGTCAGTGATGGATATAATCTCTGGGATAGACAATCTCACTTTGAATTCGCCGTCCCTGCTGTCCCACCCGTCTGAGAGTCTGTCTGTGATGGATATTCCCTCTAGGACAAGCAATCTCACTCTGGATTTACCTTCTCAACCACTTCTGGAGTCAGTATCCATATCAAATGCAAACTAGTCTTCATGCTAAAACTAATATGAGCTCTTTCGATAGGCGTCCCCAATGGACAATCCATGATATGCACCGTCAGGAGAATGGCGAACTCCGTGTTTGTGCAAGTCTGGAACGAGTAGGATGGTATTGTAGCGATCAGATGCGTTTCGATTCTAAGGATCTTGTCGACTTCTTCTCAGGTTACGAAGATTAGAAAGATGTGCCGGAGTGCTATCACCACGGTCCTCTTTATATGGTCGACCCCATGAAATGGAATTGTACTGATTGGGCATACTTGGATATGGTCCACTGGGAAGAGGAATTTATTATAGTGATGGAGATCACGAAGGAGTTTGAGTTGGATTCTCATTTGCAAGATGGCACAGATGCACTATAGCAGGCATCGCATTGGCGAATATCAGATGCAGGATATGTTTGTGAGCAGAACTAATAAACCCCAAGTACAATTTCGGCGCCGGGTTTAGTTACAATAATAGATTTGATGAATACATTTGTTGCTATTGACAACAGCATTGTAATGGAGAAAAGGAAGCTATTGTTCCATATTTGATTAATTTTTATTTTTCAATTCCAATCTCTTTGCTCTCTCAAGTTTCTCAACACGAAACGCTCAACAAACACTAGATTCGGTATCCAACATGCAAATCCCTCGATTGAAAGAGCAAAATTTACCTCTGTTCCTGTAATTATCATCAGAGGCAATTGCCATCGCAACATTACCGCCGCGTACGTCAGAGCAAAGTTTCTCGTCATCCAAGCCCGATGAGCCTTTACATCTCCGTTGAACCGAATAGCTATGAGGCTTTTTCGAAGAGTCTCAAGCCACCCGAGGGCTAAGAGAGCAAACCCTACCTTTCCCCAAACCAATGCCTCACTATAAAAGGTGACAATGAAGGCGGCGAGCCCTCCGATTGCCACGCCGAGAGCATAGATCCAGCCGATCCATCGATGGACCTGGCGATACCCTCGCTGCAGGTGTGGGAGAAACTGAAAGGGACCGAGACCCATAGCTACAGAAGAGGCTCCAATATGAACCACACCCCCGATAGAGCTTATAATTCTCGCCTTGATTTCAGGGTTGCCAGGAGTGAGGCCGGTGAAGAACGCAATGCCGTACGCCGAGGTAAGAAACGATGGAATCGCCATAAGCCACCATTGAAAGCTTGGCCTGCTTAGGACCGTTTGATGAAGAGATTTGTCGGCCATTCTAATCCGCCGCTCATATTGAGGGTCGCGTGGTGGAGATGTGTAGGCTTGGTGAACGAATCCTTTTCCATATAGGAAGGCTGAGGTACGCATCTCGTAGTGGATTTGTAGTGAAAACAAAGTCTCGACGTGCTCAGCAGCTATCGATTCCAACACTGCTGAAAGAAGGTGGAAGGTGTTGATGCTAGGTTTGGCGTTTGCTTCGTCGGAAGCTGAAAGACACTCGAGTGTTGAGCACGAACAAGAATATAACGTGGTAGAAACATTTTATGAACAAAGCACAGAATGAGAAATCAGGTCCCTTTATACTAAAGCAGATTATTTTATAACTAACACTATTAGACAGTTGATTTCATAACCAACAGTGTCGGACAGTCGGACATTATATACAAGCCGATTAGTCATTCTCAAACGGCCTTCAAATTATACTTTGCGAATGTTTCCAAGATCCGAGACCCATATAAACATCTCTCCTTTCTCGGTAGATAGATTGAGTTTAGTAACGGGAAGTGTATCATCGTAAAGCATAACCGGGGAAACCCTGAGCCTCAAGCTTTGTTCGACTGCTGCAGTTGAGAATCTTGGGTATAGTTACATAAGCCGCGGTGCTAGTGGATTAAACAAAGTATAAACAATGCGCAATCCGTATATTAGATAGATTATGATGTTTGAATTTAAGCAGGATCTAGCTGGCCAAGATAAGTTTGTATTGTTTCCGTTGTTCATCGACTATTCTTCATACCCTAATAACTAGGTTTTTTCTCCAAGAAAGTTAAGTAACCTTTGCTATACTCATAACTTATATCATCACTATTCTTCTACACAGTTATATAGCTCTAGCCGACTTTTTCATAACTACAGAGCAGATGCAGTCTTGCAAAAGCAAAGCAAGGAAAATCTCGAATTATATAACGGAATATCCCAAGAGCCCGAGACAGCCGGCACTAGAAACCTAGTAGTTAAAGTGGAGTTGTGCGGGTCCGACTCTTTGACGTTTGACCCTAGAAGACGTCAAATACTCCAGTTGCTGTGGATCGTGTGAACCCTTTGCATAGTACAATCGCCATATACTTCGGGGCATTCGGGTTTTGACAAATCCGCATGAATTCCGTAAAATTGGTTCTCAGTAAGCTTAAATTCTAAACATGATCTTCTCATAGTTTGAAAGGAATAGCAATTACTGTTAATGCATCAGTGTGTATAGACGTATGCCTGAGAACTGTCGCCCCCCCCCCCCCCCCCCCGGGGGGGGGGGCAGTTTTCTTACCCAACGGGAATGAGGCAAGGGCAACGAGCATCATGCCCAGCTTAGCACACGGAGGGGTCGCGAGGCGTT
>JACWST010000147.1:0-22180 GCA_014850475.1 Cryphonectria naterciae | reverse complement strand
TTAAATTATAAACATTATTTTTTTATATTTTAAAAAGAAAAACAATTTCTTTTAAATCATAATTGTGTATAAACGTATGCCTTAAACCTGTCCCCCCCCCCCCCCCCCCGAGGAGGAGTCGTATCATTTCCGGACCATCGGGGTATGAGTCCAGGCGATGTAAGCTGATCACCAGTTGACACGCCGACGCGATTGAAGTGATTTGAAAAAAACTAAAAAAAATCCTAAAGCAGGCCGGATCGAACGAGGAAGATCTGCCGAAAGATAGGAAGCCCTGGCTTACACGACTTGCCAGATGTAGATCATACAGTGCATTTTTGAGGCATCCTCATTGGGTTGACCTGGCACACACCTGCATAGCACTGCTATGCTGATGATATGCGCACAGCCGCGCGGATTGGCACGCCGCTGAGCTGATGGGTACGGTAGGGTTGGGGCGAAGCAGGTGGCTTGAGTTTAATAAGTCATTATTGATAGGTTAAGTGGCTGAAATATAATGCTAACATCATGCTCTTAGCATTGAAAAACACCTTGCAGCTTAAGGCAATTTTGACATTCTAACCTGTAGCTCTCTACTATTGTCGTATTGTCTCTCTTTCTCTGTTTGGTAAGAGATTGATATTGTGCTCGAAGCGTTAAGCATCTATCTATGAATGGGGCAGAGCGCCTACATATCCAATCTCTGTTCTACTCTCGTCGCTTGTAGGCATCTACGGGTCTGTCTCTCAACCAAACCGCTCCAGGTCTGTGCGCTCCGCTTGAGACATAGAGAGACAGCGGTTTCCGGATTTTCCGTGACAACTTCAGCTCCTCTAACCACTTTTTCTTTTGCAATCGTCAAATCACATACCACGCAAGCTAGGCAGAGTCGCGATGTCAAAATTGCCAAATAAGAGCGCTATTGATGGTGGGTAGGTCTCTAATAATACAAAAGTGATGATTGCTATACATCCAATATATCGAATATTCTAATGCGTAGTCGACTCGGTGTGGAATCGGGGACTGAGCTAGAATGAGTGCTTACATGAATGTTGAAGCTCCAGTTTCCAGGTCCAGAATTCCATCAAGTAATACCAAGAACTTAGGTCTTGTTGCTGAGATCAATATAGCAGGGGCATTCTTGCTCTTTCTGTGATCTGACCCTGACCTCAAATAATCATCTCATATATCAAAAACCGCGTCGGGTCTTGCCTACCACGGTTACAGGTAGCCAGGAGCTTTGTTATTCTTCTGCACTCCGCCCTTCGAAGACTAGAATCATCAACCTAGCATAGAGATTTGATATCAATACATCGTATGCAATACAACCTATGAGGAGCCAGGGACGAAGCAGACAATGTTGTATCTACTGTATCTACTATGCAGATCACAATTTACACTACACTCTTCTTGCGTGAATCCCGGTCTGCAATGCAACCCTAAGTCTGGAATGGGGGCTACAGTGACCTGGAGAGAATAAGCCAATCACTGTAGCAGCCCGTCCCAAGCGCCCCCACGAGCTTCCTAGGAGGTGAAACATACATTAGTTTTCATGTCTTTTCCGCGAATCAAGAGAACGGCGATTTCATACGTCTAATAATAGTTATTCATGTTTCAAGCACATCAGTAGTGAGTATTGTCTCTCCCTGTTTCACATGGTTGCCGCTTTCGCACTTCGTTCTGAGGACACGAGAGCTATACTCACGAACATGATTGTTTTCGTCCACCTACGACTATGAACTATATGAATTACAGGAATCAGGATGGAAAGCCCAAGGTGCAGGTATGTATGAACTTCGACAACGCCAGCAACGCGGCTTGCCGGTCCATCAGAAGACTTCACGCTGGAAAGTAATTATCTCAGAGGGGACAGAAGCAGTTGTTAACGCAAAGCTAGGCCGATACTTTAGCGGTCAGCTCCATGTACCTAAGCATTAGTGCTACGACGTACTGTAGCACCAAATATGCTGATAGGATTCCGCCCCATCTAATTATCCAAAGGGATGGAAGACCCCAACGGACTATAAGTTTTCTACACACCCTATCGCATGTCCCCTTTGCGTCCCCTTCTGGACATGACCGCGGTTCTCACCACCCTCCGTCCCTTTCCGGCCTGACGTTGTTTGTTTTCCCGCAGTCTCTCATTTATGTTCTATTCCAACTCCGATATTTCAGAGCCGGTCGTCTCATTCTCTAACTTCTTCACGCAACAAAACCTGCTCTGCCAATGACGATGACTGTTGATCTTGCTAATCAGCCACTCACCATCCTTGGTCCTCTTACCACAACTTTTACACCTCCGCCATCATGCTTATATATTGCTCCTGGGGAGAATAGTGGTGCGGGAATAGGATGGATAGGGCAGACATGCCTTGGCAATGCCATCCCCCCTCCACCCCGTATAAAGGATGGGGGTTATTTTCCCCTGGCTTGGTCTGCCCAGCAGGATATAGTTCAGCATGCTCGGCTACTGCAGGCGGACAGGCGGACTGGCCTCTTCAGTTTACACTTGTTGAGGGAGAAATTGCGGTTGGTTGTCGTCCAAGGTTCGTTCTGGCCTTAGTTCTTTCGAAAACGCAAACCGCATCTGCCCATATATAAGGCTCCCCTCCCCCCCCCCCTTTCATTATCGTATTTACTGTTCTTTCCTCCTTACTACTCCCTTGGCTCTAATGAATCAACATCCCGGATGCTAGTGGATATACTTGTTACAACTCCTTGATAGCAGGCCAGTCATTTTCTTCGACAGCGCAGTCAACTTCAATCATAACAGGCTCGTGCGACTCTTCCAGCAACCTTGTCCCCTCGTCAGCGACTTTTCCGGGGGTTGTAACGCTTACTTCAACATCTACTACATCTGGATTCACTTCTTACGCAATGTCTATAGAGACAATCAGTTCTCTGATCATATTAGCCCAGATGATCCAGATCAACTGGCGAAGCTCAGATCTGGGCACTAGAATAGTATCCACTACTTCATCTCTGGGCGGTGGAATAGTGTCTACTACTTCATCTCTGACCACCACTGTCACAATATCCATTACTGGCAAAGAAAACATAAAGTCTGCAGGGATATCTATAGGAGTATTAGCTGAATCCATAATCGGCAGTAATTATTGCAGGAACACTTTTCATTGTTGGTGCAATGTTCTTTCTGTGGCGTTTGAGACGGCGAAGCTATAGGAAAGGACTACGAAATCGAAGAGACCCCGAAACAGAAGAGAGGGAAAAGCAGCAGGAGCAGCAACCTGGTCGAACCCCGCCGCATGACCTCGCGACACTTGTTGAATTGCAAAGTTCACATGGAGCGAGCGAGCTGTGGTCTGGACAGCAGCATAGCAATGGATAGCAGATGTGAGAGAATTCCACTTCATTATTGTTTACTTCAATTATTCTCTGTTGAGCTCAAGCGGTTCCAAGGCTGGAGAGAAAGTAAATTGCGTTGAAGCCCATCAAGAATTTGATAGTGTGAGGTGTGAGGGGGTAGAGAGTAATGAAAAGGGCTTCTACTTCCCATTCCCGTGGCCTCATCTCAACCTTTGTGCCTATGAGAGTGTGCGACCGGGTCTCGTGTCGTCTGGACAAATACTGTGGGGTGAAGGATGTCGTAGTAAGCAGCTTTGGTACAGGTGGCTTCGGGGCCGTGTGCTTATTTACAGTCCTAGCCACCAGTCGTGTCCATCACATAAGTCAACTTCATCTAGCGGTAGCGCAAGGGTCCTAGCCCTTGATGAAGAGGTCATATGATCAGGCGAAAAATGACGCTGCCAAAGAGCAGACTGGCAAGGAAGACTCTATCGATGACGAGACTTTGCTGGATAGCTTGCCTTGCTGAACATTTTGTTAACTTAAACCTCAGAGCCAGCGGCAGAGTGGCACCTGTGATGCGAGCGCGAGCGATTTTTGGAGACGCCAGGTTGCGCCCTCCGTGAACAAAGTAGAGATTATGGGCGAAGAATCTAACAAGTGCTGCAGACATCAACTCGGTGTGGAATCAGAATATCGCGGGGGTCCATACTATCAGGACGGTATCAATAAGTTGCGAAGGGTGACTTCTGGCCACCCCCTACTTCTCTAATTTGACCCCGTCATAAATTACTTGAGTAATATCTAAGAGCCTAATATAAGCATATAGAAACATCTCTCATTTGTTCAGATAGATTCAATCTTAACACTTAATTTGCCACTTCTACATGCTCAGTCTATCCGTTCCCCCCTTGGTAGGAATTGTCAAATATGTCGAGTATGTCGAGTAGTTGCTGCTGGCTGTAGTGTTGGAAGATGTTCGCCTGTTGTACTCCTCCGGCTCCGCGGGCTGGTGCTTGGCCGAGGGTCTGCTTGAGTCACCGTCGGGGATCGCCGTGCCCGAACGGTTGAATTTGGGTGCTATGCTCCGGGCAAGACCCGTCTCTAGGGTCCATTTCGGATAATTAGTATTGGGTGTACGGGAGGACCTGTTTACTGGTCCTGCCTGGGCGGGGGGCCTGGGCTGGGTTGGGCTGAAGTGGTTGAATGGTGATATCGGGCTGAATCCCGTTCATTATGCTGGAATGCAGCGTTTTGGATGCGAGGAAGACAATAAGAATAAGTTGTTTCTTGCTGAGATCTGCTGGAGCGTCGTGCAAATCACACGATGCGATTTTTCTTCTGGGGAAGGATTTTGAAAAGATAGAACAATGCTATTCATCCGAGAGCCTCTTCGTTCATGCTTATATAAGTCAGCCCACACGTAATTCCCCGTTTAATGGGCGCAGCTCCCTAACCTCTAACTGGCTACCGTATAGTCACTGGAGCCCCCCTCCCCCTACCTGCAGATAAATCGGGGCTGGCGTGAGGGCTGAGCGTTTGCACTGCCAGTCTAAGGCGCACCAGTCTAAGGCGCACTCGAAGCTTGTTGAAATCGATCGGGTACGCCTTGTGACATGGCTCAGGTAGGTGTGCAGGTTGGTGAATGCTGACGGGGAGGTGACTGCAGTCTCATTCTTCTCAACTATTGAGGCAGCCGACTTGTGACCTGATATGAAAATGGCGGTGTCCCAAGCGGAGGCCTGACCGATTTTCGTAGATTGGTCCCCAGGCTATGTACCTCATCGATCAAATGCGCCAACAGGCACTCTTCCTTTCTCGATCCTACACCTTGAGCATCGGGCTATTTCCAAACTATAATTCCGTTGCATAACCGTTCGGATCGATTTTAGACGACATCTCTCAGAATTTGTGAGTCGAACATTGCCTGCTGAATGGATCCGCTCCTTAGCAGAGTAAAATGATCTGACATATGCTGTTTCCCTGGTCCAAGATTGACAGCTAGGCAGGTTTACACAATAACCATCATGGCCGAAGCATACAAGACACTTCTGACGCCGTCGGCCAACGTTGAAGAGGATCAGGCTCCTCAATCACAGAACGGAGAACAGACGTCCAGTGCTGGGTCTCGGCATCCTTCAGGGACTCCAAAACATGCATAGCTGTCGATATATCAGCTAGCACCTACGGAACTCCTTTGGAAGTGGAGAAGAGGTCCATTAGGAAGATTTCGCTGCTTCCGGCCCAGCTCCGACCCAATATCACCATACTCCCTTGGAGCGACACTTCATACCCTGCGATCCGCCTCTCTGACATCGACAGCCTCTTCTCAGATGGCGGTACCGATCCAAACGTAAATTTTGAAGATCCGGAGTCTCGTCTATGTTTACAGCGGAGCTCATTCTGGTTTCTCCTGACAGATGGGGAAATTGATCGAAACTACGTCCATAAACTCTCTCGCAACCTGACCGAGTACGGCATGCATGGCAAAGGTGCAGTGGTGATAGTGTTCGGCGAAAGATTACCCAAGCCAAGCCAATGCAACATTACAGTGGGCGTGTCAGTGTTCGCCACGAGCCCTCACGCTGCGTGTCTGTATACAGATATTGAGACGGAAAAGACATTTGTGCTCCAGGCCAAAGGTTGCTTCACCTCTCTGCTACCTCCGCGCAGTCAGAACCCGCATTTTGATTACGACACAACCTGGGGTGATCTTCCCCAGATCTCACTGGAGAACCTCATGCGTGTCTCTGTGCCGCCAGTCCAGACTCTTGGACCTGACGAGATATGATTGCAAGGGCCCAACGGGCCCCAGACTATGAATCTTGCGGCACTCTTATCCGGCACCTTGCCAGTGACCGAGGATGTTCTGGAGATCATAATGGACAATGAAGAGAACAGTCAGGTAGTAACAATGACTGCTAAGTCACGAGGACAGGAGAGGGAGTTCAGATCTTTGCTTGATCGAGTGGATGAGAAATTAGAACTGGAAGGGCTACGACAAAGCACGAGCACGTCCACAAGCCCTGAGCCGTCCCGTTTAATCAGAGACACGATGGCAAGCTTGAAGTCACCTTCGGTAGCTCCAGCTGATTCGCACCAGCTGCGACCAAATCAACTGCACATACAAAGTCAAGGCATTCTAGAAGAGGAGGGAGCGAACACTTCACTGTTTCTCGAACAACATAAAACACGCTCAGCCGCCCATAGCCGGCGAAAATCCAGCGCCCATATGTGGAAGATGTCCACGGCCAGCGTCGAACTCGCAGAAACGAACTTTCAACGCCTCGGAGTACCCGACCGCACAAAGAGGAACCCGAATGAGCAATGGAAATTGCTCGAGGCCACAGGGTTCACAAAGCCCGCCACACCCAATCAAAATTTCAAGGGCATTTGCTCAATATGCGGTACTTTCAACCAAAATGTCGTCCTCCTACTTATCAAGCCCCCAACAGCTCAGACAACTCTGGATTTCCCAAAGGAAAGAAGCAGGTCACGGCTCCTCTTTCCACTGGCCATGGGCAACTATCCTGAAACCGACGTAGTGTCCTCGATTGTGCCTTGTTTCCAGTGTGCAGGCCAATTTGCAGTGGGTTTCAACACCAAGCACGGCGAGGCAGTAGTAGCCGTGCTGCTGTTGCTGTCGTTCACCAGGAACAGAAGCGCCTAGTTAGCCGCGGTAGACAGGGCGACAGGTCACCGATTCCACGAGATAGACTTACCCCAGGTGTTCCTCGCCATCCTCTTTACCAAGCTTGAATGATCACTCGTAGAAGAACAGGTGTCCCAGATGGGTTTGAAGCAAGCGCTGGACTGGGAATGCAACATGATTCTCACCGAGACCGTTTTGCAGGGACACAACATTATTGCTCCTCGGCCAGACAATGGAGCACCTTCTGAGCAACGCCATCTTGGCAGCGGCAGTCTGGTAGAAGTACTCCTGCGAAATTTCCGCGGCATGATTCTGGAGCACGAGGACCCGTTTCTTCTCCATTATCCGTTGGATGGCTTCATTGTTGCCAACACAGCGCTTTCCTACTCTCGGCATAACGGGTTCTTGAGAAACCAAAAGAGAAGACAAATGGTGTTGTTGAGATTCCTATACCACTTGGTCGATTCATACCACAACCTTCGCTCGCGCAACGGTTCCGGCGAGCTGCAGGCTCTCCAGTCGTCTCTGCTCTTGGTTCCCGACCCAAAGGGTCCTCGTTCGCTTTTCAAGATCAACAAGATGCGTGAAATCACAACGTCCGCGGAGAGTATCGAGCAAATGAAGGCTTACCTGCGCAGTCGCATGGCGGCGCAGGCCCAGTACAACGTAGCTGTCTCCGTGGCGGAGACGGCAGCGAAGCATCTCCTAGGGGAGCAGGATCTACAAGACTTTCGGCGGCTGGGTTCACTCTTCACATGGATAGAGACACAAGCCGGACATACCATTGCTGTTTTTCTTCACTTCCTCTTCCGGCTGGAAACAAGCCAAGCCAACATGGCAACACCGCAACGCCATTTCAAACATTTGAGAAGCTGGGCCGGAGTCAAGCAGGCATTGGAAGATCCACTGGACTTGAGCACGCGGGCAGTTCAGGGCATTATCAAGGATTTGAGCATCATCGGTTGGGAAAGACAAATCCAAGTAGTAGTTACCCTTTCCCTCGAGCAAAGGAAACGGGAACGAAAGTTATTCAAACCTGTAATGACGGGTTGGCCTGTCGAGTTATTTTTAGACCACGTTGAATCGTTCCCTCGATAATCCAGAGATGGTTTAGATTAAGTACGTACACTAGGCTCATTCATCATCGTTCACTAAGTTCACACTGCTGAGATCTGCCTCCTCCATCTCATAAATATTGTCCCCTCGCTTGAGGTCATGCTTGCTATACATAATGTACCCGAATATTGTGAGTAATGTCGCAGGAACGGTTAATGCCACCCATATCCAGACCTTCGTCGGCTGCTCGAGGTAGTCCAGGGTATCAAAAAATGGCATGGAAAGGATCGCCTGCATTGTTAATTAGATTGAGAAGACCGTCGAGGATCAGGGGACTCACAGCGAATGATGTGGCGGGTAAGAAGACCATGGTGAGTAAAGCAATCTCAAGTCCAGTCAGCGTCCAGGCGGTGACAGCCAAATAATACCCACTTACCGTCTTCATCGAGACGCTGTCCTTTCTCATTTCTTTGGCCATTTGCTGAGACTCGTTCATCATGCGTTGTGATGAGACAGTCTGAGCCCGAGCCGACTTCATGATCCGTTTAGTCCATTTCACGTTGTGATCAATGGCCTTGTTGCTGGCTGAGGCCGAGATACGGAATGCCTGAATCTATTTAGCAGTACACACAATATTATCAATAACGCTTTATTGCTATGAAAGAATGGCGCTTACCAAGTCAATAGCATTGCTTGAGATTTTTCCCAGATCCGCGCAATATGATTTGTATCCACTGAAGCTGGCTGCGAGATCGTCGATGCCAAGACACGAAGGCGACCTCAGGTTCTCATTGGACTCGGATTTTTCAGTAGCATCTGCAATGACCTTCCGGAACTCAGATAGAATATCCAAAGTCACCTCGAGCTCGTGTTGGTACCTCTAAAGATGACTCCTAATATTACAGAGGGCTGCAGTCGAGTTGCAGTGGCTCTGGAGCTGCTCCTGCGTGAGGCTGATTCCTTACTGCACGAGACTTCCGATCAGGTCTTTCTCCTGGATCAAAGTCATTCAGTGACAAGCAGCGAAGTAATTGGAATATACTTGTTTAGTTTTACTCACATATTGCATCAGCTGGTCCCTGGTATGCGAAAGCACATCTTGCCACCATCGAACGGTGCTGGAGAAAAGTACTGTGGGGAGTGCTAGTGCAGATTCTTTCTTGCCTCGTCGTAGACTGAACTGAATAGATTCTCTCATTCTTTCCAAGGGCTCTTCAAGGAATTCGTGGTACCGTCCGTCTGCGAAGTCCACGCAAACCACGTATGCCTGGCCGGCCTCTTGCCGAAGGAAGACGGCAATCCTGGATGGCCGAATATCCACCGCACCGCTGTTCAGATGCAGATACGACACCTGGTTCGACTGGCTGCTCCCGCTTGCGCTGAGGGCATGAGACTGGCCTACATCTTGACAGTGCGCAGCTATACGAACTGGCAGGATAAACCACCAGGCCCAAGAACTATGGGAACGGTGCTCTCGGGTCCCAGACCAGGATGCGAAAGAGCCCGGCAGTACATCATGACGAGAAAGTCCGGATACGAACTGCGACGGGATGTTGAACCTCGCCAGAAGCCACCGAAAGGACGAAGCGGAAATGCGGAGCCTTTTGGGATCCCTAGGCAGCTGCGGACCGCCAGCCTTTACGGGGAAGCGACGAATGAAACTTGCTCGGCCAGCTCCATTCAGCACTGTGTTTGGCTTCCAATTCAGGTTGAAGGTGTTGATAGATACAGTGTCAGATGCTAAAACTTACCAGATAAACAGGGAATTCTGCCTCAGTATCTGAGCAATGGACAATTAGCTTTGTATATTGCCCTGGCTCCACGATCACCACAATCCCTTTTTCTCACTTTGTGTAGTTGAGGTGAGCGGTGATCCTCGGCTGCCATTTCTTCGACTACAGGCTGCTTAGCGGTTGCGAAATGACCTCGAAATCCTTTGTAAGCCGGTCGTTCCAATACGTATTCGATAAGTCCTCAGTCTGGCTCAAGACGGTGAGGCAAGTATTCTTGGATAGCGCTTTCTTCTCGGACCTCACCAATTCATCGATGGCGGTTCGCTCAGATACTCTTGACACGTCAATGTCCGATTCCAAGGTTACTCTTACGACAGCTCTCCGCAATCGTACTGACAAAGTGGGTGAGTAGGTCCTGATACACGATGGCCATTGTACTCGTCCTCTGCCTGCCCCTGTTGGGGTGTCCGGCGAGAGGTGCTGAGTGTCGTCACGTTGCGCGGGAGGTGAACTCGGATCGGCTGCATCGTCGGGAGTCTCCTCATCTCCATATACCCAAGTCGTATGATCCACACCCAGGAAATTCAGAAAAACACGTACAAAGTCATTCACCTAGTACTAGCTAGTACTGGGTACTGGCAAAGACGCGACTAGAAATTGCAAAATTGTTTTTATAGAGAGGCATCAATGTCAAGGCCTAGAATAGCCATGGCGAGACGGCATGCCACCATGCTTGGCATTGGCCGGAAGCAATGCGCTTGTCATTGGACTACAGTCCTTTAGCAGTGAATTTTCAGAATAAGAAAGAAGAGACGGTCTTGCATCTAATTGTCGGCGCTGGTGCAGCTACTGATCTCCAGAATCTGTTGGACTTGGCTGACTCCTTGGATCCTGATATTCAATGCCAAGAAAAGAGCACTGCTCTGCACCAAGCTGTCAGAAGGGGTGATATTGAGTGTGGCAAGGTTCTTTTGAGGAAAGAGACGGTCCAAGTCAATGCAAAGGAAGCCCGAGGCTGGACACCTCTCCATATGGCAGCCGAGTACGGGCAGCTCAATGCTGTTGCAATCCTCCTCGATCACGGAGCCGAAGCACGAATACCAACAGAACGTCCATTTTACCCCGATGCTGCCAGTGTGGCGTCAAGTCACGGGCATATAGAAGCGGCTGATTATATCCGTCATTACAGACCGCGGAGCCTGAAACTAGAATTCCATCCTGACCGTCGGCTTCGTGGTCTGACCAGTCGATTTGCAGTATGGATTTAGCCCAGGTAGGAGGATGAGGCTCGGGAGTCTCGACTGTCGGAACGACGATCACCCCTACAAGTGAAGTCAGTCAGCGACTTTCTTTATGACCCGCAACAAACCAAATCACGTCTCGAGCACAGCGGTAAATCCTACATTATATCTCTACCGCCAGTTGTTTCCCAATGGCAGATGAGAGTATCCGCTTGTTTACAAAGCGGGTGGAGGTGGACCACGAGGCCGGAAAAAGCAATTGTGCATCTGGAAGGGTTTGATAGAAAGCAGTCAAGATGGATTCATCTTACCGTCAACAGCGTAAGTCTGTCTGTGAGTGTACTGGTGTCGAAGTCGAAGGCTGATAATTCGACAGCGACAATTAATTGAGGTCAGCAGATGATCTTAGATTTACCTCTTCAAAGTACTTAACAATTTCCAAGGATCTATTCAGCTTGATGTATCAGCATCCTTCTCTACGGACAGAACTGACCTCCATCTTGTCGTTTGTGGACGATACCTATAGTGAGGCGGACAAAAGACACCCTTTCCGTGAGCCGACGTTCCAGGCCAAGACACGCCCAGTTGCTACCGATGAGGTGAGTCATTTCCGAAAGACTAAGTAGACTGCAAATACTACTATTTCTTGGGTGCTGATGGATGAAAAAAGTATAGGGCCACGACAGGTGGCTTTTCCCTTTGTCAAATAGAGGAACAAATGCCGAGCAAGAGAATTCGAATTAGAGCAATATCTTCGGAACACCTAAAAGACGGCCAGGCCAGCTTAAAAGGAAGCTCCGATCAGCAACCCACGATTGAGGATATTTTATTAAATCACGAGAAAGCTTCCACTCCTTCCACAGTCCCTCGTCCACGAGATATTACTCAAGGAAGCCAGGCTCCAAACATCACAGAACCAGCCAGCGTTGGTGACTGGCAAGATGAAGCTCAGAAGGCTAAGGGTACGAGTGACAGCAATTATTTGCTAATTTCGATGGTTGTAAGCCGTGATCCACGCAGTGACCCTTCACGTCTTCGATGAGTTCTCTACTAATTGGCCAAAAGGTGCTTGTCATTGACATTGATGTGCTGAGGCCACACTACCCGAGCGCACCTGATAGTGTCAATGTGAGCCTGACTGGTACGGAGCGCAGCCATATTGAGAGGTTAAAGCAGCTTCACATGGAATTTAACACTCACCAGGCCAGAAGCCTGGATCATTACTTCCATAGAGAGCTCACTGATGAACAGCTCCGGGCAGCAGACGCGAGTCAAGTCATGTCTCGTTTTATAGACAACCAACGCAGAAATCATCGCACTGTTGTTGCTCCACAACCCAGCATGGAAGGTGAGGTGACGAAGGTGGAAAGCAATCCTTTCAAGAACTCTTTTGCTATACTCCGTCACTGGAGACTTGGGGTTTACGCGGGGGCGCGTCAACGCACCAATCCATATGAAGCAGCTCCGGATGCTGAGCAACAAAAGACAACCGGGACACAAATCCTGGATCAGAACGAGTCTTGGGGTCAAAATATTTCCGTGTCAGAACTTTTAAAATCTGTTGTCGACAATCCTCGCCAGCAGATGTTGGTGGTTCGACAACTTTGGCTTTGGCAATGCGACAGTGAGTTACCAGCAACCGGGTCTCTGTAGCACCTCCAACACTGTTTACGTGGTATCTCTGATTTCCTCTTCTAGACGCTCTGATCACCAGCCTGTCCGAACGTTGGAACACTTCAGATTGCACCCTTGTAGAATTTTTCCGTGAGGGTATAGAGGAACGGGGCCCCCGAACTGCATCTACAGAAGAGATGTCCACGATATCATGGAGGCGTGCTTAGGTCTTCAGCCCACTTTTTCAGCCTTTGGTCGGCAACTCACTTATCAGGATGCGTTCTCGGGCGAAATCGCTCGCATTGTACGCGATATCCTTTCCTGACCGTCTAATATGAAGTGGAATAGGCACACCCCAACCCGGAATTCAGGAGGCAGGCGCAATGTTTTAATATCCACGCGGAAGAGTGGCTAAAATCTACGAGTACAAAGTCCCGCAATATCACCAAGTGCTACGAACAATTCAGAGACAGCTTGGGCAGGTCAGATGACAGATTTTTCACTGCTTTCCAAACACCAACAGAATGTATGGTGGAGATTGACGACGTTCTCAATGAGATTACCATAATACGGCGGGTTCACGAGGACCAGTGTCGTATATGGGAGGATATGCACAAGAGCTCTACATTCTCACTCCGCTGCAAACGTACCTTGGACAACCTTCCACATGTTCGACAACTCAAAAGGATCACGACAAGGCTTGAGAAAGACGCTTCCAAGGTCAGAGAATCGGTAAGCTTCAGTTCATTGGGAGACACCATAAAATGACCGACTGAGTTGCATTTTAGGTCATCACTCTTCTCTCACTGCTACAAGGAGAGGCTAGCACTGAAAACGCGTTGAAAACGACGCAGCAGTCCAGAATTCTCGCCATATTTACCGTCGTAACGGTGAAATTTGTCCGTATCAGAATTATACTGACTTTTACCCCTACTTCCCGCTAACATGTTGGCAAGCTCCACTGTCATGGGTCTCTGCACTCCTTGCTCTAAATATTGATGGCTTCCATACAGATGGTGCTTGGACTAGTCCGCAAGTTGCCATCGGATCGGGTATGCGTCCTACTCTCTGTCTCCCCCCTACCCTGAAATTTAGGCCTTTGTTTGCTTACTTGTCCTTCCAATCAGTGCTGAGTGTGCTCGGAACGTTGGGTCTTTGTGGAATTTCCTGGCTATGGCTTGAACCCCAGGTCGCGTCCCTGGAGGAGAGGCAAGTAAAAATTGAGAGACTTTGAAGTCAGAGCGTAGAGAATCAAGTACGCTAATCTGAGAACTTAGAAGTATTTCAAGCATATCGTTTCTGATTCGTCTTTTTCTTCGCTGAACAATCTTTGTAGTATTTTCAAAGTGCTTCTCTACCAATGCCCCCAGCTCTATTTCCAGCTCTCTGAGATAAGCTTGGCAGCCTTCTCAGCCACAGCATACACATCCGTCTGGATGTTGCCTCTAGGAATCAGCGGGAAAATACTAGCATCGACAATGCGCAGCCCATTGATACCGTAAACCCTCAACTTCGAGTCAACGACTCCTCCAGCTTCCCTCGGCATCATCGCTGCCGTACCACACACATGATAATGCGGCGTATAGCCATTCTTGACAGCCTCCCGAGCCTCCTCCAAAGTCTCCACCCTTTTACCTCCATTGTGAAGACGCCGTCCGCCCTCCTTGAACAACTCTTTTAGTGGGGTAGTATCCCTCAATTTCTCAAGGAGCAGAGCGTGACGAGCATGGAGCTCTAGGTCCAGCGGGTGTGACATGGTGCGCGGGTCGATAATGGGCGCCTGGTCCGGATCCGCAGAACGTATATGCACTGTTCCCCTGCTGAATGGGTGACTCAGCACCGCAACCATAGAGGCGTAGAAGCCGTCTTCCTTCATTGCGAATGTAGTCTGTGGCGACGGGTCCGTCATGCTCGGTGTGATCTGGAAGGGAGCTAGGGTGTACTGCGCGGAGCAGTCGTCCGGCGCACAGATCTGCTCGCGGAGGACTTCGTATTGCTGCTTTAGGGTCCGAGGAATCGGTTCCTTGTCAAAATGATCGGGCAACAGGTCTTGGACAGCTGCCGATCGGAAATCCTCGTTCTGCAAGGGGAGAAAGGCAGACGCGAGTGAGTGTGTGCTAAGTGGGCCTGCCTTGGCAGTCGTGAAAGCGTCCAGTGCCATCTTGGCCACGGCTGGGTCGCGCATTGCATCCGCTGATGTAGCTGGGTCGGCAACCTCCCAGCTGAAGGGGACAAAGCCGTGGTCCTGAAGGTTCTCGCCGACGTTGGGGTTGTCTACGAGACAATCAATGCCGTGCTTTGCGAGGATGTCTTTATTACCGATGCCGGAAAGCTCGAGGAGCTGAGGAGTCTTGACAGCACCGCCCGCCATGATGACTTCGTGAGTTGCAAGGACACGATGCACTTGTCCGTTATTAGCCTTGAACTCGACACCTGTTGCCTTCACAGCACCATTTGCGTCTGTTCTCAGGAGAACCTTGGTGGCAAGAGCTCCTGTGATGACACGAAGGTTGGCTCGATTGGCGACTTCTTCGGTCAGGTAGGCGTTACCAGCATGGCTCCTCTCCTTGGTGACAGGACTCATCGTGGCTGGGTTATTGAAAGCTCCCACCGCGACACCGGAGATAGGGTCACCAATCAATTTGCGGTTCAGGTTCGCCCATGCACGTGGCCAAGCGGAGCTGAATGGTGGAAAGCCCGCTCCGCTTCCGTACGAGATCTGAATCGGACCGCTAGAACCTTGAGCATCCTTGACCTGATAATCGAGCATCAACTGCTCTTTGACGCCCGCTTCGGGCTCCGTGTACGTATGGAATTTCCGGAAGTATTGAGCCATACCATCCCATCCCCAGCCTGGGTTCCCGAGCTTCTCCCATGAGTCAAACCCAGTCTTGGAGGGATAAATAACCATACCAAGGTTGATACTGCGGCAGCTGATCAGCAAGATCATCTTCTCTTTGAAGAAAAAGACAAGGGGTTCGACTTACGCAGATGAGCCGCCTAGGGTCTTTCCGTATGGTTGACCAAGAGGCCTATTGTTTAACCCAGTCTATGTTGAATAGAGTCATTAGCTTATTCCTTGTCATCAAAAGTCATTGTACGGTGTGAAGCAGGTCGCGAGGTAAAATTCACCTGAGGCTCAGTGACCATACACCAGTCAAAATCAGGATTGAAATACGTGGCGAGGGCAAGACCTTGGCAGGAGATTCTTGGATCATCGCGGCGGTCCGCTCCTGCTTCCAGGACTAGGACTCGAATCTTCTCATTCTCTGTGAGGCGAGAAGCGACAACAAGGCCCGATAGTCCGCCGCCAACAATGACGAAATCGAACTGCTCGCCATCTAAGCCGACAGCAGTGGACGCATCAACAATATTGGAAGGCATGCTTGCAGTAGGTAAATTCGAATTGTTACTTGAGTATGCACGCCAATTGTAGTACCGATGTTGTCGTCGTTGGGCAACCCTATATATCAAGTATGTCTAAAAGCAAAAGACGGGATAGGAACACAAGGCTAGAAGTCCACAGTGTGGGGGCTAGACTTCTTCCTGAGGTCCCAGTGCAGTCTCCAGTGGGTGCCGTAATATCACCGTGGCGTCCACCCTGAGCGTGACTGCGTCCTTTTCCGGTCGTCCGTAGTTGCATCCGCGTAAATACTAAGTTTCCTTGACCGTATTTTGGGATCGTTACAAGACTGACTGGGATGTACAATCACGAAATTCGTAATCGGATTGGCTCCTGTGATCAGTATGTACTTCCCACGCACTACACAACACATGATCTCGGACGTCCCCGCCCTCCCAAACGTGCATTGTGGATAATGTGGAGCATTGAATCCACTGATCTCAAATTTCTATCAGCGAAAAGTGATACTTTGGGTATAGCACGGGCCCGCAAAGTGTACCTCACAAGGGTGCAAATCTTGGCCTGCGACTATAGTATAACAGGGGATAGGGAAAGCGAAACGTTCCTGTACGAATCGGTGTTTCCGACCTGCAATAAAACCTCTAGCCAACCCAAAGTTTTAGACCGCATATTATAATAGTCCAAGTTGAAGCACACGTACTAGAGTGTTCTGCATTCTTCAAGAAATCAAAATATCCTTGCTTCGTTGTTTGAAGCAATGTGGACGTCTTCCAAGGTTGCGGGCCGGACCAAGCGAAACTGAAAATTATACCTGGAAGTAAAGATGTGGCACGGATGCAATAGATATGATAGATCAGCCTCAAATCGTTAGCAGTATCACGTCACCTTCATGTAACCCCGGGACCAACAAAACCAGGAAATCAGCCCACGAAGGAAGGGTAACGCCTTATCGTAAATAACCAACCCAGTCTTCTTTGCATTTGCCCCTTTTCCATAGGGATCAAAGAGTTGATCAAAATATCCTAAGTCTTATCTGGAAACCTCGAAAGTGGATCTTATTTATGCTGATAATGGTACTGCAGAATAGATTGAGTTATCGCCTATGATGACTCCTGGGGAAAGCTGCTTAAGTCATAAATATGTGGAGTTAAAAACAATTTCTTTCTTTTTTTTTTCGAGAATAGGTTTTTGAAAACATCAGTTGTAAAGCGATAAGAGATCTTCTCCCTTGTACAAGGGCGTAGAGGGATGCTCATGAATCATGCAGAGTCGTAGAGTAGAGTCGCAGTCGCAGAAAAAGAGGAGCTCTGCAGATTATTGGGGTTGCAGAGAAAAGAGTGGATAGTTAGAACCCACTCGTAGGGCATCATCGAAGTACGCGTGTTCAAAGTGGCAATCGAAATAACAACCTTTATCTTTCTATAAGAATTATTAAATCATAACTAACCCAGTCTTCTTTGTATTTGCCCCTTTTCCATAAAGGTCAAAGAGTTGATCAAAATATCTTAAGTTTTATCTGGAAATCTCGAAAATAAATCTTATTTATATTAATAATAATATTATAAAATAGATTAAATTATCGCTTATAATAACTTCTGGGGAAAGCTGCTTAAGTTGTAAGTATATGGAGTTGAAAAAAATTTTTTTTTTTTTTCGAGAATAGGTTTTTGAAAATATCAGTTATAAAGCGATAAGAGATCTTCTCCCTCATATGAGGGCATAGAGGGATGCTTATGAATTATGCAGAGTCGTAGAGTAGAGTTGCAAAGTTGCAGAAAAAGAGGAGCTCTGCAGGTTGTTGGGGTTGCAGAGAAAAGAGTGGATGGTTAGAACCCACTCGTAGGGCATCATCGAAGTACGCGTGTTCAAAGTGGCAATCGAAATAACGACCTTTATCTTTCTATGAGGATTGTTGGATTATAATGACCCGGAGTAAGAACTACAAAGTACTATGGTAAGCTAGAGTGAACATCTTTACAGTCAGGATTTCTTGGCTTGGGGCCTACAGTGGAGATGTTAAAGGGGTTTCGAACTTGAGAATCGATCATGATAAGTGATGCATGATTCATTGCTCATATAGTTACTCCGCTGATATCTCATAGTTGCAGTAGGATGGACTGGGGGTAGCCAAGCGGATCACCTTCCGGACCAACCGTGGCTGCACAAGTCTTTTTAGTCCAGGGGGATCAGTTTGTGTACTTTGGTACGTATGGACCGTTGGAATGGATGTGCCGAAATCTCAATTTGATTCCAGTCTAAATTTGTGAGTTAGGTCAAGGAATTGAAGAACACTGTTCAAGGAAGGCAATCATTACTGTATATGGCTCAGAACAGGAGTAGAGGGTAATCAGGGCTTTACTTGTGGGCGACCGCACAAAGCTTTTGCCGTTTCCACACTTTGCCCTTTTTTTCTTCTCTCTCTCTTGAATTTATGCACGAGGATTTCGAGCACTAAGGACTTAGCATCTTACACCCGCTTACACGCGCAAGAAGCAAGCCGTGGCCTGGAGCCATAGAAGACTTCAAACCATGGCCTACTACTATCCAGACACGTCCGAAACGCGCGATCCCCTCATCGTCTCGACGTTCTTTGGTGTGCTCGCCTTTCTCAGCTTCGTCGGCCGCTTATACGCCATCTACCTGCGCAGTGATAAGCCTCGGATCGAAGAGTGGTTGATCTTGGCCGGTCTCTGCTTGACCTACGTCTCCCTCGGCCTGCAATGGGCATGCGTCACTCTTGGCGGAACAGGTCGCCACATCACCGACGTCGAAGCCGTCGACCCCAACTCAGTCGTCCTCACACTCAAGCTCATCATCCCTTTTGAGGCATTGTACGGCATAACGATTATGCTGATCAAGTTCGGCGTGCTCAGTTTCTACGGGAGGATGTTTGCGCTCACGAGTTGGTTCAAGTTGAGCCTGCGGATCACGGCAGCCGTGATATTCCTCTGGATGGTCTCAATCGTGCTCGAGACTTTCCTACTTTGCCGTCCGCTGGCGTACAATTGGGATACGACTATCGACGGTGTGTGTGGGAATCGAAACGCCGCGTATGTGATTGCGGGCGTCATGAATATGATAACGGACTTCATGGTGCTGCTTTTGCCTCTGCCGGCCATTTGGCAGCTGAAGATGCCTACGGGCCAGAAGGTTGGGTTGGCTGGAATGTTTAGCATGGGTATCCTGTACGGATCTCCTTCTCCTATCCTATGCACGTCTTCGAGACTGACACAGATCTAGTATCACCGCCATCTCCATTGTTCGCTTGCACTCCCTCATCACGATATCCTTCACCGATCCTACGTGGACATTGCCAATGGGTCTCCTCTGGACAGTTCTAGAGCCTGAACTGGCCATCATCAACGCCAACCTTCCGTTCATGCGCCGCTTCCTCGCCCAGCTCATCCCGAAGGCCTTTTCTTTATCTCGAAGCTCAAGAGGGTATCCAACGAAGGGTAGCAGGCGCGTCGATTTTGAGCAGATTCCCGAGAACGGTAATGGTTTCGCGCTGCGAACCATCGGTGGCGGTTATGTTCATCGAAGCGGCGCAGCTGGAGGCGGTTCGGATTCGCATAATTCTTCTACTCTACGGAGCTTCAATGGGAAGGGCATTGTGCAGGAGCGGTCGGTGCACGTGGATTTCGAGAGGGCATCTGACGAAGAGATGATCTCTAAGCCCGGGAGCGCATTCTGAAAGAGCATGAAGGTCTTTCAATCTAATACTTGAACATAGTGTCGTGTTGGCCAGTGTGGTGGACCTCAGGATAAGGAATACAGGTGGGTCCTGAGCTGTTGTACTATCATAAGGGAACCACCCCCCCCCTCTTCGATCTTCTCTTTAGGCAAAGAGCAACAATAGACATCTAATAGAAAGGGGATTCAAAGCGAGCTCAACAATCTCATTCAAGATTCGCATTTCAGTTGTAATGAGTGCATGCAGTACAATACGGAGAGGATAAAGTCCGTCGATCTGACGGGTGTGCCCTCGCCGTATAATATGAATGGTGTGAGGAATGCTGCACACAAAATATGGCCATTATGAACGGGAGAAAAGGGGCCTCGAGTTACTTAGGGTGGTTGCTGGTCGCATAAGTAAACTCGAACGCAGGAACGATCTTCGTTCTCAGGCATAAAATTCAACGCGTCTACGTTTTGGTCTGTATTCCGGCTAGTCACTCTGAGACCCACTCTAAAACCGAACACGTCGCCTTTGTTTGCGTATCAGCGAATTATTGCTAATAGAGCAGGGCGTCAGTATAAGCTACTCGGGAAGAGTGCTTTTGGAAACCAATAAAACCAAGAACAGGGCTGGGTATTCAGCTTAGTAGAAGGGCATCTCGAGAAAGACATGGGGTTGAAGGATTGCGGCAGTCAGAAATCCAAAAAATTATGCTGGCAGACAATATTGAGGTTTCTCAATATGGGAATATGCCCATAGTCTGTCTACTCATGGTAAAGACGAGGCCCAGCACCGCCTTCATGCGTGAAACGATTACTGCAACTGTGACAAACGGAGGCGGTGAGCTCATTGAATCCCTCATCATGGTAGCCTCAAGTATCGGGGATTTCAATAACTGGTAAGACCGACAGGTGGCCAGACAACATCCTATTTGGGGTCGTTGTACGGGACGAAGTGGGGTTTCTGATCGACGGTGGGGCAGATAACGGGGCGAAGGAACAGACAGACGGCCAGCCTACGACGCCATTCCGCAACACGATCGTTTTTGAATGCCTTGTGAAACGGGGCGCAGATATAAATCACGCCAGCAGAAACCCCCGATCCTTCACTCCTGAGCCGCCTAACGACACAACCCGGATGAATATAGTCAATAAATTGATAGAAAACAGCGCAGATGTGAATGCCCAGGCAAGAAATCCATACGGCTAGAAGTCAACCCACGCGGCATATAACAATGTCGCAGCCTTGAACACATTTCTCGACGCGGAGGTTGATGTTAACTCGCTCTCCTATAATTACGGCACTATTCTCCTCCCCCGCCTCCAGTTGGGGCTTCAAGGATGTTGTCCAGACCCTAGTAGACTACAAGGGGGAAGAGAAGCTCAACCTTGAGTGTGAGCTTATGCCACAGCATGGGCTAGAACTGGATGGGATGACACAGCTCTGTTTCGCTTGCCAAAATGGTCACTCAGCATCCTGCGCATGCTTTTAGAAGCGGGCATGGATGCAGCATATCGAATGCGTTCTGGGAGTTTTCCACTCCTGTTTTGCTTCGAGCTTGGTGTCGATAAGAGCCCCCAGATGGTGGGATGCTGACAGGACCACACTAGGATACCTGTCTCGTTCCGACCTGAACCAGCGCAACAACGATGGATGTTGTCCTCCATCCCATCGTACCTTCGCACACCATCCCTGTTGTCAGATTATCTCGCGAAAATGAGACTCGACCTCTCGCCCAGAAGATAAAACGACTACACGCCTTTGACGAAGAGAGTGTATGCTGGCATCGCATCTAGCCCAGCGACATCATTGAGGTCGACGAGCTCTTGGGTATTCTCATAGTTGTTGATTACGTATCCGCAAGATAAAAAGACGCGCGCAGAGACTATCGATACTATCGTTGTCGGTCGGCCGTTCTGTTTTGCCAATATGGCACAGTCTCTTCATATTTGGGCATGCTTCGGAGACTTTACCATATTTTCTCAACACAGCATTATTAATTAATACCCAAATCACCATTCATAAACATCATCTATAGAAGTCAAACACTCAATTGCGGTGAGCAAGGGGGAAATGAAGGGAGAACCAGCGAGCCTAGGCGCGCTGGATGAATTCTTGGCCAACAGGAAAGACTTGGTTGAAGCTCAGATACACGACGTTGCTCAGTGTTGTGCCAAAATGTAGGTTTCGGATCCACAAAAGATTATTACGTTGGTCTTAAATTGACGTATATGATCCCACGGCACCTTCACAAGCTTTCGAGTACAAGGAAAGTGGGAGTCGCCGCGTCGGGCAGACGGAGGCGACATGGACGGGGCGTGAGACGGGGGCGGAAAGATGTGGACATCGTGCATCTCAAGAGTTAGTAGCTATCAAATAAACGACGCTATCAAAGTGTTCTTGTTGGATGGCGGTATTAGTAGATTGGCGGTGAGCGCGGGGTTGGTACGGGCGGTACGCATTACCAAAATATAAACAGGTAACAAGTAAAGTCAGGACCCACCCTTTCCGATCACCCCCCCATTCCGATCGCCCTGGTCAGCCATATCGCATACC